>PVKU01000199.1:486917-642346 GCA_004027475.1 Anoura caudifer | reverse complement strand
TTAACCAATCTTTGTGAGCGCAAGGTTTACCTTGCAGCTAGCCACAGCCTCTTGAAGCAGCGGATTCTCTGGAGATCTTCACAAGTCCCTACCTCTTAGAAACCTGATCCACTGAAGTGTTCAGAGATGTGTCAGATAATCCAAAGAGATACAAGAGAGCACACAACAGAACGTCCCACCTGCTCCCTACACAGCTCCCGCTTAGTGATTTCTGACTACCTAACCACTGGAAGGCACTGCCTGTAGGACAGGTCCTTCCTCCCCTTTCTCTCCTCAGTGTAACATTGTTACCCCGAAGATCACAGTGCGGTTAATGCACATTTCTATGGCTAGAATTATAGGTCTGGAGGAAACATGGGGAAGGCATCAGAGCTTAATTAATATTCTCCTGTGGGAATTTATTTATAAAGGATGCATAGCAGGAAGCAGATCTCTATGAGATGAATATATTGATCAGTTGATTGATTGATAGGTATGTTTACACATATATATCTGTATATATATATATTTATATATACTTCAGTTTATATATCGTTACTCCGTTGGAGGGGTTCAAGGTGCAAATACCTTACTTACGCAGCTAGGCACCTTGTGTAGAACAACTTTTGAGAGTAAAAGGTGGGCCGAGTGATACAACCCTAAGCTTATCTCTGTCAGAATGGCAGCCCCCTCACGCTGAGCGATGCAGGTCAGCCCGTAGTGGGACAAAGGTCGTGTGGCACTGTTACACTTTTGTTTAAACATAACCTCCATTCTTTTTGCTAGGTTTAAAAATCGGAGGTGTTGCGTGATGAACAGACAGTGGTGGAAACTACTGGCTGAACTCCGCATAGATCGAGATGAGTTCCCTGTACACAATGCAGCCTGGATTTGTTGAGATAATTATCTCAGTCCATGTGTAGGCCACTCCCCGACACATGCAGTTTCTGTGCTACGGCATATCCAGGAAAGTTTCACTGTGTTTTGTTAAATTCTCCCAGGTTTTTGCAGCTGTGGGAATGAGGACTCATTAGCTACAATCTCTGCTTCTGCATGTGGGCAGGAAGGAGGTACATACTGGGAGACAGACAGCATCAAATAGCCCCAGAGAGTGACTTTCTCAAAGCTTCCTAAATTAGCTCAGGTGGGAGCTTTCCCAGGGCCTGGGTCTCCCAGAGTGATTAAAGAACACTGGGAAGATCACTCACTCCATAATTATTTTTTTAGTCCTAAGATAGCCTGACCTTACTAATTTAGAATTACTGGGAGAGATAAGAGTTTCCTTAATGAGAAGCATGAAAAAAATGTAACATTTTGAATTGAAACATGGCTTTAGTACTTGGGGCTATATTCACACCAGCTAATAGCTTAACACCTTTTGTGGAGCTGCCCCTGGGCCTGCTTTAATGATGAGAAGACGATTTTTAATTCTCTCAGGGCTGTTCCCCCCCCACCCCCGATTTGGCATGCGAATCCAGTGCTCTTTCTTGTGTTCGTTTTCTGTATAACACATTTCAAAAAATTACATGTCTTGAGATTTATTCCTTCAAAGTCACAAAACTGATACATCAAGAGAAATTATATGTGGAAAAGATTTGAGTGATTTTATTTGTTTTTCCCCAACTCAAATAGCAATTTTAACCCGCGGGTAACAGTTTGGCATGAATCCTTTCAGCCCTAAGTTCAACTCCCTTAGCCCGAGCACGCAGTAGATGCGCACTAAGCCGGTCTCAAGAAAGCCCCTGCGTCCAGACATCCGGGTTCTGTCTCTTGCGGTGTCCCACTTCTTTTCATTCCCCTCACTGCAGCCCCAGCTAGAAACTCCTTGGCTTTGCTTTGCACCAGACGACGAAATGGCTTCTCTGGGCTTCCCATCAGCAAACTTGCCCCTGCTCTGCTCTGCACATGGCATTGGAGTAACGGGCCAGAGATGGGCCCTGTGCTGTAGTTTCTTGACCAAGAGTCTCCCATCTCAGCCTGGTTACCCAAAGACTACAGCGGAGCTTCACTCTGGCCATCTAGACGCATATGCATCGGACGTAAACGTTTTTCTGCCGTTTTCTACCTCAGACATCTTGAGTTACAGACAAACTAACCCTTTGAAATGTCCTGATTCTCTGCTTCCATTTATGCTCTTCCTCAGCCAAGGATTCAATTAAACATTAATTTTAAGGAATGACCATACTTAAGACATTATAGAGGGCAAGACTTTCTAACTATCCTCAGTCAAACGTGGGGGATGTTGAAATGATTGTACAAGAAGTCTAATAAAAATAACCTTTTCCTCACCTGCCACTATTTTTGTTTGTGAGGGTGTCATTTTTTCTAGAATCCCTCAGAATGAGCACTAATCTTCTTTTTCTACCTTCCTGCCATCGGAATCGATTCTTATTCCTGGTTTGCGTTCCCACAGTTCCTACTCTGCCTCATGTTATGATCATCTGTGTCCTGGTCTCATTCCCCCCATTGGATTGTGACTCTTTGAGGATGGGACTCTGTCCGTTAGGCCATGGGTCCTTGGGAGCAAGCACCGCACAGAGAATAGTGCGTTAAAAGTATATGAGCACCATTTATTAATTCATTTTTATTTCTCAAAGTGGCCTCCACAATCTAATTTACATGCTCACTTTGGGTAAGCCAGGTGTTCGCTGAGGCTTACTGAAGTTCAGGCTTGAGGTAAAATTGACTTTCACAGGTGAGGACCTTCCCGAGGTTTCTGTCAGTTCGTGGGGGAGGTGGGAGAACATTCTCAGGTCTGCTTTGGCATCAGATTCCTGGGAGTGCAAAACACAAAAAATACAAATTTTTCTCTGCCTCCTACAACTTTAAAAAAAAAATCACTTATTTCAAATCTTTGTTAACTTTGTCAACTTCAGTGAAGATGTGGCAGGGCGTGCGTGGGGAGACGGGAGTGGCAGGGGAGGGACAGGAGGGACAGGGGAGGGAGACAGGATCTACGCTGCCTCCGCCTCTGGTGTGGTTTCTCTTCCCTCTGCCCCTCCTTCGTCCTCACCTCCCCCTTTCTAGACTATTCCCAGAAACTTCAAACTTTCTGTCCTATGGCCCAGCAGGCATCCTCTGAGATCTTTCTCCAAAACAAACAAATAGAAAAAAAAATAAAGCAACAATTAGGATCTTTATCTAGTTCCAAACAATAACTGTTTTCCTCCGAGGGGCAGTTAGTTGGGTGTCAATTGTTAAGATAATACAATTCCCCCTATCTTGTTATACTTGAGAAATCCCATTCCCATCATGCAGAAGGAAGATTTGAGCTCTGCCCTTGGCTGAGTTTGTCAGGCCTCAGTTAAAGAGGCACAGCCTTGCGGCTGCTACCGCCTGATCTGGAAATGAGAATGGCTGAGAGGTCTCGGGAGCTAACTTATTGTTCGGAAGAGCTGAACCGCTGCTCCTGCAAATGGAAACAGTTTGTCTTAGAAGTCAACTCACAGCGATTTTTCTTCTGACAAAGTGCAGGGATGGGAGAAAATATATGCACCCCGAACTCCGGATTCCTGTGTGTGCGGAGTAATTGAAGGCTGGAGACAAAACACATTTTCTTAAATGAAACAAATGGTGCTATAAATGGTAATAGAAACAATGCATTTTCCCGTTCTGATGTGGCTCTGATGAGCTCCTGTTAATGACACAGGACTCAGCAGGTGCAGAGCGATTGGAGAAGACATGAGATGGGACTCCCTCTGAAATGCAGGCCCTGGTGCCTGCAGATCTGACCTGAGAGGAGGAAAATTAGGTTTGCCTGTAAGTACGTGCATGTGTGTGTGTGTGTTTGAATGTGTATATGTATGCATGTGTGTTTTATGGGATGGTTGGTGTGTTTGGCACTGAGTGTGTGTGTGCCTCAGTGTCTGCGTGGGGTGGTGTCTGTGCAGTTTTGGAAGTGTATGTGTGCATGCTCGGAAAGGCCTGTGTGTATAATGGGATGGGTGTGTGTGTGTGTGTGTGCGCGCGCGTGCGTGCTGGATGAGCGTGTACATGTGTTTGGCAGGGTATGTGTGTATGGTGCTGTGTGTTGTGTGATGAGACGTGTGTGTGTGTATGCACGTTACTGGCCTGAAGGTGCTGGGCATCACGTGTGTGTTCCCATTGTGCCTGAACAGTGTGAATCTAAAGCTGTCACTTGACACAGGCTCTTGGGAAGTCATTTGAGGACCTGCTATCATTAGACCAAATGTAGAACTTTACAAGTTTTGTTATAGTTATGTCTTAGGATTTTACTTGATTCATTCCTTGCCGACCTCAGATCCTGAGAATTACTCAGCACTGAGGTTCCACAGTCAGTGACAAATGGGGGAGCTGAAAAGCCACAGAAGGAGCTGCTTTTTAATTGCTCGTTTATTGTCTTTACTGTCTGACTCTACTCTAGAGACTGTTAGCTTTACTAACCACAGGAATTAATTTTGGGGAAGTCCAAAACTTTAGGAGCTCAGTGTATCAGAGAGGTTATTTCTGGAAGAGATGAAACAGCTCATTGTTTAAAATGAGGTAATGGTGGGGAGTAGGGGAAGGAGTTTGGAAACATTTTGTGCTAATGAATAATTCAATTTGATCTACTGGAGAAATGAAAGAGGATTGCACGCTGCCCTTCTCTTAATGTAAAAAAGATAATAGCGGTTTCACTTTAACAGTATATCTGAAAGTATCTAATACAGCATATTTTTATTCCAACCCAATTCATCAAGCCTTTAAAAGTAGTTTAAGACTGGCTGTCATATTAAAGTGCACTTTTAAAAATAAAAGGAGTCCGAGATGAAACTGTGCTCAATTGCTCCTTCACCCTACCCCTAGGCAGGTCCCCTAGCAAAAACAAAATGTGTTTCTTAATTGGACATTAAAGACACGAAAGAAGCCAGAGGCTGGGGATCCTGATGATGCAGTGGAAAGGACGAGGTGAGTGACTCCAGGAGCTCAGGTAACCATGCCGGCCTTACAGGGCTGTCGTGTTGACCCTGCACAGGCATGGGCCTTCCGAAGCCGAGCTGCTTCTTGCAGCTGGTGTTTTGCACAGAACCTTCTTCACCGCTGAATTCAAGCCCATGTTAATTAAAAGGCTGACAAATGCCGTTAAGGCCGTAGGTGTGAAATTGTGTGGCTGTGCGTGTTAAGGTGTGCTTCTGGAATTGCAGTTCCTAGCATCATCGATACAAGGAGGCCTCTGTTCTTACTTTTATCTTGGGCGGAGCTTTTTAATAGGTAATTTAAAACTATTTTGTACTAGTACAATATGTTAATTTCACAAATGTAAAATTTCATCAATTGCTAAAGCATTTGCAAAAACCACACATCCTACTTCAGTTTTATTGCACAATATTTATAAGAAAATATTGATTTTTAAATTAGAAAACCTAAAAGTGCATTCAATATAGAAAAGGCAACCTGATTTTAAAGATGATACTCTCTAAGAATGTCTTCCTGGAAAATCATACACTTCCACAGGATACCAAGCTGGATGGATGCTTCGGTAGGTCCAGTACAAAGCACTGTTTAAAACCAGTCCAAGATTCTTAACCAAAATGTATCATCTTTCTTCATTAGAAATCTAGATGCCAGTCAATGTGGTTTCTTATACTTAAAAAAGTTGAGGTAGTTTTCATTGTGAGCATTCTGAATGTCTCTTACATATTAAAAATAATACTGCCAACTTAATAGTCATTCGCAAGTTTTTTTTTTTTCCTTTCAGGCAGATTGTCTCTGGCAACTGTTTTTTAATCTTACTTTTATTTGTGAGGCTGCTCATCTGTCGCATGTACGTGAGTCTTCTTCTAAATTAAAAGCCGACAGTGAAGGTATCTGCTGAATCTCTGAGGAGTAGCCAGAGTAAACGCTGGCCAACACCAAGTTCTTTCCCTTTCCTCTCCCCACCCTTGCAGCTGAGAATGGGGTCTTGGGTGGCAGAGGAGAGTGTGCCCGTAAGTGTGATGGAGAGAAGTAGTTCACCAAATGGAAGCGCAGCTTTAAACTCACTTACAGGTTTTTACTGCCAAAATGGCCAAGTCATATTCTTGCCCTTTCAGCCGCAGCGTACACGTAGGCATTTAGGAAAAGCCCTTAGGACAGTAGCGTGCACCGTCCGACACCTGATGTCCTTTGGGAGGGTTCCTGAATAAGGACAATCTCCCTGTCTTGGTTATAATTTTTCTTCAGGTAACTTGGAACATGTCCCCCATTTGCACAAGTGTAAAGTGCTTGGGAATGAGATGAGTTGGGACGGTTTCTTTGCTGTGGGCGGAGCTGGGGGGTGTCCGGTGGCAGCGTACCCACACTAGTGTAGTCAGCTATAGCCAAAGAGGAAGGCCGTGGGTCAGGTTCAGAGAATCAAGGAGAGTGTGGCCCAGCTGCAGCCGTGGGACACGAGTCGGAAATCCAGAAGCAGGAGCAGGCCTGGGAAATGGTGAGGGCAGGCAGACGGAGGGCGGCTCGGGATAGAGACTGAGAGCACGGCGAAGGGGGAGTTCAATAACCATTCCTAACATGCCTACTGTGTGCCAAACACTCATAAATAAAGATAAATAGCACACAGTTCTTGCCCACAGGGTAGTTGAAGTTACTGGGACAAAGAACATCAGACGACTGTTGTATGTGGTACCAGCTTTGTGGTGGCAATACTATACCCAACAATTTAAAGGCACTGGGCTATTTGGGTACAGCTTTATAAAGAAAAAAAAAAGATGTAAAAAAATTTTATGCATTCCTCCTACTCCTTCCTTTTTCCTAAATGAAAAGAAAATCCAAGAAAAAAATAGCAATGGAAATGGAGTCCCATATGCTTCTTCTGTGATGTTAAACACATTTCCGCTCATTTTTAGAAAACATCATGGATCTTCCTTTATAACAGACATATGGACAAGGTTCCCTGAGTGTTAGAGACACAGAGTGTGAGTTCCTTGTAAATTGGGCTTTACCACTTTACCCCAAGAGCTTCGGCACGAATCACATTGTGTAGGTGGCAGGCTCTGGTCAGAGGGATCCCCTCGTCGCTTCTGTGCTATTACATCATCGGTGCACCTCATCTGCACATCGGGTTTACTGGTGCAAAGATAGGTGGGCGGTGGTTGGGGCGATGCCCGAGAGAAGCTGTGCATGAGATTCAGTGGGAAGTTCTGATTTCTAAGGATCCTGGGTATCCAGTTTTAGCGCATGTCATTTACTGTGTCAGGGAAAAAGCTGTGCCTCGATGATAAACTAAGCATTGTCCGTAGCACACCCTTCTGGTAGTTACCTGACTCTGATCCTGTGAGCGCTGTTGTATAATTCCTTAATTGCAGATAAATGATAGCGATGACTATATGTTTTGTCTCTAGACAGGCAAATTCTGTCCTGACCTGCGGAGGCTGTATTGACGCCCCCAGTCCTCTGAAGGCGGTTTTGCCTCCCTTTGCACATTCGTTCCAACATTCTTTTAACCCGTGTAAACTGGTTCTGTTTTGGACTTCTCCTTTGACCAGTTATAACACCTTCTAGGTTCCCTCATTATGAGTAAAAAAAAAAATCTTTAACCTGTGTTCATTTTATATCTGTATGAGAGTCATGATTTTACTTTTTTTAAAAAAATTACCCTTGCCCTGGCTAGTGTGGCTCAGTGGATTGAGCGCCAGGCTGTGCACCAAAAGGTTGCAGGTTCAATTCCCAGTCAGAGCACATTCTTGGGTTGTGGGTCAGGTCCCCATCTGGGGACGTGCAAGAGAGGCAATGGATCGATGTTTCTTTCCCTCTCTTTCTCCCTCCCTTCCCCTCTCTCTAAAAATAGATAAATAAAATCTTTCAAAAAATAAAATTACCTTTAATACTGTGCTATTATCGCTGTTGATGCTGTCGTGAGTACTGTTGCTGCTCCGACTGCTACTTCCGCCATGACTGATATTTTGGGGACAGTGTTGGTGCCCAGTTTCCAGGTATCACTGGCTTAGAGAGAGCACTACAACGCTCCTGGAAAGCAGCACTTCAGACACCTTGTACTGACATGCTTCACCTGGTGGAGCAGACGGAATTCCAAGACTGCACAGGCATTGATCCCCTGTCCCTTCCCACTTACGGGATAGCCTGGCATTTGCTTTATTTGTGGTAATCCTCGCCAGAAGACAGCAATACAACTTAATAAACATATCCCATTCCTTTTCCGGCCCACTCAGATAGTTCCGTCACCCCAGGATTTAAATTCCTAATTTCTTCCTAAGGCTGATCTTCTCTCTGTTACTTTGACTTCACTTTTCAGTTCTTACTATCCACCATCCCATGTGTTTTACCCCTAATTTCAGTGATAACAAAAAATCATTCTGTTAATGGTATTTCCATTCGATTTTTATGAGATAGACTGGTGCGTTCTCTTTGCTCTCTCTGCACAAGGTGTGGAGAGGAGGCAACACCCGCAGTTCCGGTGCCTGCCTCGAGGGTATCTGTCAGCTCTTGGCCACTTTGCTCTCACTGAGTGACTGTCTTCATTTCACCCTCCTCCTCAGAATTAGTGCTGTCTCAGAACGTTCTGTCCCGACTGGGACTGGCTAAAACTTCACCGGTATTTTCATATTCACGTAATGCTAAAGAGCATATTTGCCAGCAAACTCTTTAAATTAATCAGAACTATTATTTTTACTTTAGGGCAAAAAATAGCTTGGTGGTGTATAGTTCTGTCCAAAGTAGTTTTGATCAGCTGCTGAAATCAAAATCAGCATTTAAACTGGCAGAATTTTCAAGACAAATGGTTTCAGACTCTTTTTTCCCAGAGTGTGTGCTAGCTTAAATATGGGTCAATTGCTATAATTGCATCTCTGTAATCTTTATTTGCTATGTATATGATATAATCCTATTTTTATCCCCTGATTACTTACAGTAGCATACTGATAGAGAAACAGATAGCTGATTATATTATTTTTTTTACTCCTGTTTTTTAAGACATTCAGCATATTTCTTAAGGATATTTGTCATGTGTGGTCATAAAGAGCTAACCTCAAAAAAATCAGCTTTCTAGGTTGGGGAATTTCAGTATCACACAGGTTCTCTGATACTTCTTGGGCCCAGATTTAATTAGTTTTGATTGGCTTATATTAATAGCAAGTTTTTATTTTTCTTATCAGGATCATAAGTTTCAAATTTTCCATTTTTTTAATATCTTATTTCCCCCTTTTCATATCACATTCGTTGGTGAATTAAATTTACTTTTTTGATTACTAACTTCTAAAAACATTTTTCTCCTATACACGTTTACATGCAGTGCTGATGGTTCCAACTGTGAACGCTGGGACATGATTCCTTGGCGTGTTGGTGCTTATATTTTTTCAGAATGGACAAAAGTATTTTCTAGTTTTTAGCTTTAAGAAATTATTTTTTTAAAAGATCCCTTGACTCCTCCAGATGTCAAAGATTGTAATTCAAAGTTCAGCCCTCATATTTGCTTTACATCTGTGGTAGTTAAATCCTTTATTTATTGGAGCCTCAATTTCCTGACTTAGAAATGGGAATGATAAATACTTACAGGGATGCTTTGAGGTTATGTTAGACTGTGAGTGTAGTTTGTACTCAGCTATAACCAGAATTACCAGAGGAAGTTCATGCAAAGTTGGTGTCACAAACCAGAGCAAGTGAGCAGTGTACGTCAGAGCCCATGCATGCAGATCTTCTGAAAAGAGATGTGTGGAAAGAGTTTTCAGCCCCACTGCGAAACTGAAGAGTTACTTAGAATCTCCACCCAGGAAACAGTATTTAGACCTGACGTGAAAGGTCTGTAAGAAGTTAACCAGATCTTAGATTTGACAAGAAAGCCCTGCAATGCACATCATTAGAAACCTCTATCGTTTTCCCAGCTTGGAAAAAACTATGGTAAATGTATATTTTTCACTCTATTTCACTCCATTTCTGCTCAGTCTGAAATTGGCCTCTATTTTCCTGGCTTGAGTCTATACAGAAGACCGCTCCGGTTCCTCGTTATTGTGAGGAGGAGAGGAAATCTGAAGGTGGTGAGTGTTGGGGAAACGTTCACAGAAGCCAGGGACTCCTTTGTCCGCACCTGTGTGTTCAAGCCCATGCAGCCTCTTGGTCTTCAGAGATGTACCAAGAAGCAAATTACAAACGAGCACCCAGCAGCCGGTGCGTCGTGGTCCTGCAATGATTGCTCTGCCCTCCTTTTTACTTCCTGCGCCTCTCTCCTCACTCTAAGTTATTGAGACAGTGTACCCCGTGAGTCACGTTATGACACACACTATTTAATTGCATAAAATATTTCATCTCTTTCAGGCCTGTCACTGGTGGAAGTGGAGATAACAAGACCCAAAAGAGTAATTTACTTTTACCATCAGAATCAGATTCTAAGTGTAGAAATTAATGAGACGTTTGCGTAGCTCTAAAATGAAGCTGCAGAGGAAAATGTGAAAATGACTTCAACTCCATGCTTTCTCTTTCTTGTCTCCTCTCTCTCCCTCCATCTTTCTCCTCTTCTTTTATTTTCTCTCTCCTTGTGTATGCTTTTTTCTTTGACCATTCTAGTGTTTTCAGTAACGTGACGGAGTTCAAGTAAAGCTCTGCTCCAAGGGTAATGATTTTTTAATCAAAGACAGATAATTATTAGTGATGTTCAAGCCTGAAAATCATGGATTCACCTTTCTCTGGATCTGTTGCCTTTGTTCCAAAAGGCATAACTACTTTTGTCAGTAAAGCTGGAAGGCATAAGTTGAGAACTTGCACAGAGAAGATCTGTTCAGAGAAAATCAATTTTCAAGTTGGAATTGCCCGCTACAAATAAGATCTGTGCACTTTCAAACATTTCAGCCCAACTCACCAGTTAAATCCAGCTCAGCCCGCATTCTCACTGGTTCAGGTTTGGGTTTCATAGATTGGAGGACAGAAAAGGCCAGGATGAGCCTGTCATTTCCCCATCCCGCTTGTCAGACACATCACTGTGGTGAGAAGTATCAAGCCATTTGACTTCTGCAAGCAGGAAATGGGAAAGCTAAAATAACACTCTGACTTCTAGAACACATGCTGAGTAGGCACTGGTTTGGGGGAAAGCTCTCTTGTATCCCAAGGGCCTGACTTGTCAAATATAAAATGTAAGTCAGAGGCAATGGGACATAAAGTTCTGTGCTGTAGCTGGTGTTTGACAAATGGCTTAGCATAAGCATAAGTCTGAGTAGTTAGGCTCATGGAGCACCGAACAGGTGAAAAGGTGACAGCTTTATTTCGACATGATGTACAGGAACAGCTCAGTAATCGGTGGCTATGGGTGAGACTCCCTTTAAGAACACCTACTTTGTCAACAGTTATAACTGTGAGAAGTATAAATTAAAAGGTTATTATTCATTTTGCAAAAGGGTGATTTGCCTCAATGGAGAGAAATGCCTATGAGTATCGTTAAATTATGAACTCTTTCAATGGAATTATAATCACTCCTATATTTTAATTGGTTGTATTTGTCTATTTTATTTTAGGAATTAATTTGCTCACAGTCTTTTAAATGCAAACCTATTGCATTAACTGTACACGTGCGTGCAAAATGAGTAAAATACAAGTAAAAATGGAAAATGGAAAATGAAGGCTTAGGCTCTCTCCTGTCTCCTTAAATCCTGTTATTCTTTTTTTTTTTTAAGATTTTATTTATTTACTTCTTTAGAGAGAGGAAGGGAGGAGTGGAGAGAGAGAGGAAGAGAAACATCAATGTGTGGTTGCCTCTCACGTGCTCCCCCCACTGGAAGTCCGACCACAACCCAGACATGTGCCGAGACTGGGAACCGAATCAGCAATCCTTTGTTTTGCAGGCCAGTGCTCAATTGACTGAGCCACATCAGCCCTAAACCCTGTTATTCTTAATTGTAACCATTTGATCCCCATTTGCCTTCCAAAGCTGTTTAGTGTATGAGAAGGATTTGAGTTTTCAGAGTAGAATGGAGGCTTGCTTGACTAGGTTAAGATGTGTTAGGTTTGAAGGGATCTACAGAAACAATCTTCCCTTATGTTGAAATATTCATTTCTGAGTAGATGATCTTCACTGTAGGAATATTTTTGGCATGGCGCCCTTTTTGTGTGTGTTCAATAAATGGCCCTTACTATTCACAGCAATGTGGATGAAGCTGAGTTAAGGAAGTGGGTTCATGTAAAGAGAAGATGTGCTTTAGGATGGATTATTATCACTGAAGGCACTCCCAGTACCTATTGCTTCAACTCGGAGGTTCATGTGATAATGGAGAGAGAACAGGGATGGCGGGTAATGGGAAAAGGCCCTGCTGGCAAACTGAATCATGAGCTCTCAGTTATCAGCAGCATCCTGCTGAATGGGGGCCAGGAGTAGACCGAGCTTGAAGACAGATGGCAGGGGGAAGGAGTGCAAGAGAGTTAACTCCCCATACATCCAGGTTACTGCTTACTGTTAGTGAACTTGACAGAATGAGGGTACTACCAAGGGACATAGGCAGCCTGGAGGGAAATTTTAGGGAAGACACTTGCAGTATTCTAACATCATTTGAATTATAGGAAAAAAGCCCCTCCTAGGGACATCTGATCCTTGTCTCATCAGTACAACATTGTGTTTTTTAGAATAGTCTCCTCCACTTTGCTCAGTATAACATAGTTTCACCTGATGGGACTTCGGGCTGTTTCCCCTGGGAAGTTATTACAAAGCCTAAAGATATTTCTATGTTACTATTGTGTTTAAAAGGCACATTTTGAGACCTGGATTTATTTATTATAGAGCATTGCAAGCATTTATACTGCTATAGAAGTGCTAAATATTAATGTGTTTTTTCTACTCTACTGATACCCAGGCATCACGCAAGGGTATGATTCTGGAAAAGCAGTCGAAAGCTTCCTAGGAGTTGCCCCACTTTACTCTTAAAAGACTGTCTTCTTGCAGAGAATTCTAAAATAAAAAAAATTAAAATGGTTACCCACTTTTCAACAAAGTGGCTCCCTAGATATGGGTTTCTCTCTAGAAGTAGACAGATTTTCTTGGGTACTGAGAAGTCCAGCTGAGGGATTGACATTACTTCTCAACCTCTAGCTCCAAGCTATGCTAAGCAGCCTTCCCTTGGTCAGTGGTAGGCAGAGATAATACATTTTTCATCCTTTGTTAGATTTTGGGCATATGTAGATATATATCTTCCCCTTTGCTAATGTGGGTATTGTGTGACACTTGTTTTATAGACTAAATGTGCTTTATAGCGTTGACATGGAAAATAGAGGTTCGCTTCTGCTTTTCTCGTTATTTCTTTTGATGACTTAATTGGTCATGATTTGGGGAATTTGCCAGGCATGGAAAGATGGCAGATTGATAGCTTCCCATGTTCTTCTGCAATACGGGGAGAGAAAAGGAAGATGAGTCCGGGGAAATGGCCTTACTCCAACAGTGTCGGTATGTTTCTGTTTTTATCACTTTTTTGTTGTAGTTGGCCCTGAAAGAATAGACCTTGGACAAATCAGAAAAAATAAAAATAAATAAAAAGCATTATAGAACATAAGTAGGCAAGTGATTTTGTAATCATCATCATCATCATCTGGCAAAGGCTGTTTAAAATAGAATTTTAAAAAAGTATATAGCACATGCAAAAAAAGATTTTTGTTTTGTTTTTAAGAAAAAGCTGTAGGGTGTTAACAGAGGACAAGCTGGTGTTGGGTTAACCCTTCTGTATGTAATAATTATAAACTCAGAAGGAAATATAAAACTGCTTGGAGACATTGGGGAGGGATCAACAACAGGCAGAATCTGAAGGGGGTTTAACTCATGAAAGAAAGGAACTGGACGGGGTGAGGCCTAGGTTTATACAGTTTCCCTTGAGGTCACGTTCCCATCCGTGTGGCACAGTGGGTGGACCTCAGAGGGCTGCTCCATTAAACTGCCAGTGGATGGAATGTGAGGTATACAAAGAAGCTAGTGATTTTGGAGATATCTCAGAGAGGAAGAAGCCACCAAGGTGGGAGAATCAAAATCTGTATCTAATACCGGCTGATCCCTGAATTCTAAGGAAGTAGCAGACAGAAACAGCTTTCAGACTAAAAGGACTCAGAAGGGTTTTAGCTGCTTCTTACTGCAGGGGAAACAGGGTTTAGAGTTCGAATTCTTTCGAACCAAGAGAGGCTTAATAAACACCATGATCCTTCCATTAAAATATAGCAGGGACATACTGTAGGAAGAAAGACCAGAACTAAGGAATTTTCCAGATGCCTAGGTGTAAACCCACACTGTCTCACCCCAATACACTGTAAAGCTAAGGCGCCACGAGAAGCTGGTGGACAGACAGCAAGTTACTTCTTTTTATTGAATTGATTGGGGTGACATTGGTTAATAAAATTATATAGGTTTCAGGTGTACAGTTCTACAGTGTATCATGTGTATATTATATTGTGTGTTCACTACCCCAAGTAAGCCAGTCAGAGGAAGACAAATATTGTACCATATGATTTCACTTCTCTGTGGAATCTAATGAACAAAGTAAACTAACAAAACAGAAACAGACTCAGAGATACAGAGAACACGCAATAATTTTTTAACAGCCTAGTAGGAGAAAAAAAAAATCTACATACGATGATGACAAATCCCATTCTCTGTGACATATCTACAATGCTCAGTGAGCAATAAAAGATTTCTAGAAATACAAAGAAAGTAGAAAATGTCATGTATGGTCACGGGAAAAAAGTGGTCAAGAGAAAGCAACCTGAGGATGACCCGGATGTTAGAGTTACTAGCCGAGCCCTTAAAGTAGCTGTTAGCAATACGTTCAAGCATTTAAAGCAAGAAAGGTTATGCTGAGAGAATAGGTAGGGCTCTCCGAGGACAAATGGCAGCTACCAAAAAAAAGAGCCAAATGAAAACTCTTGAGGTGAAACGTGCTCCCTGAAATGAAAATATTTATCGGATGAGGAGACTGTGCAGAATATAAACAAGGATCAATACACTTGAAGATAGGTCAATAAAAATTACCCGATCTGAGAAGAAAGAGGGAAAAATCTCCCTTTTCATAAAATAAAATAAAATAAAATAAAATAAAATAAAATAAAATAAAATAAAATAAAATAAAAATAAACAATACATAATGACCTGTGAGAAAATATCAAGAAATTTAAAATATGTGTACCTAGAAAACCACAAAGAGAGGAGAGATGAGGTAAAAAAAAAAATCTGTTTACCTATCCTAAAAATTCCAAAATTTTATTTAAAATATTAAATATCTAAGAAGCTCAGCAAACCCAAAGTAGGATAGATAAACAAGAAAACCATACTTTGCCATATTATAGTCAAGCTGCTAAAAAATAACCACGCACAAAAAACATTGTTTCAAAATTTATTTTAGACAACGATGTTACCTAATACAGAGTTGACTTTTAAAGTAAAAAACAAAACAAAACAAAAAACAACTTAATTGTTCCATCATAATCACCAGTTAAATACAAGGTTATAGAAGGAATGTGCCAGATCTAGGAACAAATAGGCCCGTGTTTGGGTTCTTGCTCTGATGTTCCGTGATTGAACCCTTGGGGAAAGGGGCTCTCCATTCACATCTCATCGTGTGTAAGGTTGCCGGTAACCACAGGTACCCCCAGGGCTGTTGTGAAGCTTCAGTGAGATAACGGTACAGACACCGACTTCATGAATGCACATGAGAGCCATTGTGCTCACTTCCTCTCTTCTTCCCTCCCTTCTTCCTGGGCCGTTAGAGTGCCTTTGAATAGAAATGATTGTGGTTGCTCTGTGATATAAGATATAAAGTATATTTTATGAGAGAAAAATCTACTTTCTAATTCTAAGTCAAAGGCCCACTGGTAATTTTAACTTGATTTTTAAAATATTTTGTTTATTATCTCCAACTGTCTTTGAAGGACATGCCTGGAAAACACAGAACTCTGCAAATTTGCTCCTCTGTATTTTTAAGCTAGCTAATGAGAAGATATTTCATGTTTGCTGATGTTTTTATTGTATTCGTGTGTCTGTGAGGTTTCAGGATGAATGCATATTTGAAATATGTTTGTAAGTGTGTGGCTGCAAAGAGAAAATTCTCTGCTGTCTTTTAGTACTGCATGAATGGTGGTAAGAACGGTGATTCTTACAATTAGGGATCGTGATCATTATTTCTGAAACACTTAATTGGTTTAGCTACGCCAAGAGCTTTCTGGGGAAATTTGAGAAATACTTGAGACATTGGTAAGGCCATTTACATGTTAGCAAATAAGCATGTGTCACTGGAAATATTTCTAAATTGGTTAAAGAGATAAACTAATAACTCTTCCCTATTAATTATCCTATCCTCTTTGAATCTTACCTTTTGATTATGGAAATAATACTTCAGTGGGACTTTTGTTCCCATTGAAAGAAGTTTTATCATTCCCTTTTATATTTGATTGAAATGTATCAGCCTGTTTAAACATTTGGTCCCTTATTACACTCCAGTTCCTGTGTTCGTTAAAGTGCATTGGTAATTTCCATTAACCCAGAAAGTAGTAAAAGTCATTTGCTCTTGCATTCAAAATTTAACTTGCCTTTTAAAAAAATATGTTTTGTCAGCTTTTTTATTATCACCCTGCTTCTGAATACCAAGTTAGAGATGACCTCACAGGTTGCTAATGGGTCCCTGGACACCTTAGAGGTATAGAGTGATGCCATTGGTTCCCTGCTGGAAAATGCCTTGCAATTACTGTTGTTTAGGTAATCAGGCTTCTGTTTTGCTATTGCTGCTGTTTTGTATTGAGGTTGTCAGTGTGCAGTTTCGTGGTCAAGTCCAACACAAAGATAGCAATGCACTGTCAGAACTTTAATAAATATTTGCCAGTGATGACTGTTCATAAGAATGGCTGTTCATGTGGGCACAGTCTGGTCTCAGAGACCAAGGGGAGTGTTGCTTGCAGGAACTCTGGAGGTGACAGGAGGCAGGTAAATCCTTGGGAGGCAGAAAGCACTTTTTACTTAAATGCCATTTAATTACATTACAGAAAAAAACTAAATGTGCTGTTTTTGGTGGGGTCCTGTTGTCTTAGGGAAAGGGAAGAACCATTGTCTCTGCTTTTGGAATTCTATACATTGGATTGCCCACTGCCTGTAACAGATAATACAAGAAAATAGTATGAGAATGCAGCCTGTCTATATAATGATTCCAAGTTGATGAGGTCATAAATGGCATGTTGTTGCCAAAATGAACATTTAAATGTTAGCACTAGTTCGAATGTCCCTTTTTAGCAGCTTTAGTATATCATCAATCAGACCACCAGTTAAATCACCCCAGGCCAGGAAAGCTAGGGACCTGTGATCGAAGATGGATGTAATGAAGTCTCTGACGTCAGAGAGCCTTATGACTAATTGAATGTTTTTTATTTGGTTATTTCCTGTTCTTTTTAAAAAAGATTTTATTTATTTATTTTTAAAGAGAAGGGAAGGGAGGGAGAAAAAGAGGGAGAGAAACATCAATGTGTGGTTGCCTCTCATGCACCCCCAACTGGGGACCTAGTTGCAACCTAAACATGTGCCTTGACGGGAAATCCAGCTAATGACCCTTTGGTTCGCAGGCCAGCATTCAATCCGCTGAGCCATACCAACCAGGGGTGGTTATTTTCTATTCTTTAAAAATATAACAATTGGGAGAAAAACAATAGGTGACTTTTTACCAAACTGTGATATTTTAATAATATTAAAATGTAATTCTAGTAAGCTAGGATTAGCAAGCCAGGCCTGTGTCTTTTCTAAAATGTTTAATTGTCCTGGTTGTAGGTTTTACCTATGGTGCCGATCCCTTTAAGGAACTGGTAGCAAAACCAAACCCGTAAAGAAAGAAAAGGCAAAAAATAAGAGTGTGTCTTACCAATTGAGTATTTGAAAAAGTTATTTTTCTTCACTGTTGAGTTCAGACAGGTTTCTGAAAGTGATAATAGTTTGATGAAAGAGGAGAAGGCCCCTAAAATCTAGCTTACTCACCCCTGAAACCCGGCACAGTTCTTTGTGACATTGCTGCATTTCGCGCGCTGACACAGCTCTGTGAAGCTGCAGTCTTAGCCGTCTTGGCCAATGCATACATAGTATGTTGAAAAAGCATGATCCTTACCTTGGCTGTCAGAAGCACAGTGTCTAATTTTGTTAGTAATTCCTTTGTATCAAAATTTATTTGGTGCTAGTTATATGTATATCCCCCCAACATATATGTATGTAAGTCAGCACAGGGAGAATCATCGGCATTGAGCTGCGGATGGGCCTAAGATTGTATTTTCCCTGATCAGATTTCAGCAATGGCCTTTCTTGAGGTTAAAGAATGCAGTTCAGCCTCTCTCACACAATCTAATCCAAGAGTATATTGTAACTCTCTTAATTATACCTGACCACTTCCAGGCACCAAAACCCTTACATAGGTAATTACCATGTTTTGGTTAATGTATTGATGTCTGATTCTTGGTGGCCTGGGATTTGGAACTCTACAAAAATAATGGAAGCCAACAAGTTTCAATGGGTCTTCCTTCAGAAATTCAGGAACTGTCCTTGAATGTTCGGTACATATCACATTTTCTGAGCTTCCCCCAGGAGATCCGTTAGAGTTTCAAACCCTAATGGCCACAGAAGAATCAGGTAGTTGGGAGTACATTTATAGGAAAGGAGGTGACAGGAAGAACAAAGACCCAAGCACATAGTCTTTTACATGCCCCCTGGGACTGTGATGAGGAGCCCTGTCCTAGCTGTCTTCTCTTTGGATAACTAATTATTTTTCTGAGTGCTGCCATTATGCCTAAGTCTAAACTTGGAGGCAGGAAAAGTGTTCTCCAAGATGAAAAGTCAGTTAGCCTTTTGAGTCCTCTGAGATTACAAATACCCAAAAGAAGCGATCACATTATCTGCTCCTATCCTCTGTCTATTTTGAAAAAAAGCACGTTGGTTGTATGAGAAAGATTGTCTGCATTTCTGTAACTCAAGTTCTTCCCCCAGAACCAAGTAAATGAGCATCAGAAGATGGCCCCAGAATTTTGTGTAGAGCCATTGTTTATGAGAAGTGGTGTATGTGGTGCGTACAGCTGTCCTCAAATACTCCAAGAAGTTTATAACTTTCTAAAAAAACCCAGGCATGAGTTCAGCAATCAGAGTCTCACTAGATTTCAGATTTGTTTATTTTCCCCAAAAAAGTGTTTGGACGGACTCTTGGCAGCATACAATGATAGCAAGTGCGTTCTTACAAACAGGCTGAGATTCCTTTATCTTCCAGCATTTGGTGTATTTCAGCAACATTTGCCTCCCATTTTATTTATTTTTTTTTTTTGAGGGGGGAGTGCAGAGTCCTAAGCCTCTTGTATGCTGACAACATAAACATGTCTTAGGTCAATGGAATTCTTGATAACCTCTGTTTTCTGAACTGTGGTCTTTGATTGGTTTAAATCCCTTGGAACTAGTGAGGGAAGTTCTTAGAGTGTTCCTCCCTGGTTTTTTTTTCCCCCATAAATAAATGAAACCTTTAGTTCAAAGTTCAAGGAATCACACTTCAATGAAATAAATGAAAGCTCTTAGGGGAATGAGTGTTGAAGAAGAATGAAGAATTTATCCATTAACAGCTGTAATTCTCCATCTTGAATGATTGACACTATGTGGCATCGTAACCTTACAAATTAAAATCTGTAAACAGTTCAGAAAATATGACCTTTGCATTACAATTGGTCTCACACAGCGTTCTGCTTATTACAAAAAGCTGACACCAGCATATTGCCCTATAGGCGGAGAAAAGAGGGAATGCACGTAACTGGAGAACCGGGTGCTTTTTAGACAGAGCTCAGCAAGGTGACTTACAGGCAGAAGTGATGGATGGCGAGGGGCAGCAGATTTCTCAGCCAGGATGAAAGTATGAGAAGTTTGGGTGTCATTACCAAATAGGGGGGGGAAACCTAATTAGCCAAAGTGGGTTGACTTAGCACTTTTTCTCATCCACTTTTGAAACCAGCAGAAACTTAGAATTTATAATTAGGATAAAATAACTCCAGGATATTTTTGCCAGTCTTTCTATGTTCAATATTTCTCCAGGACAGAGTGCAGCTAAAAGTCACTATACTTTGATTTGAGATGTGGCTTGGTTTTGGTTCTCTGCCACAGATGGTAAAATAAATGATTATATTCCTTTCTGTGGCTTGGACAAAAATGGTAAGTCACAGACACACCATTATCATATGTCTGTGTCACCGTAGCGCAGTCGCGTAGAGCGCGTGGAAGTGGTTTGGCATGCTGGCCCATCGTCGTATCTGACCTTTTCCTTTCTCTTCTTGGTTCAGGGTGCCCCTTGGTTAGGTTTTCGAACACCCCCATTGCTTTTGTAGTGGAACGCACTCAGAGTAATGGAAATGGCCCTGGACTCACGAGAAGTGAGTTCTGTTACTGGTTCTGCCGCTGACTGACAGTGTGGACCTCAGCAATTCATGTAACGTCTGGGCCTCAAATTCCCATAATGATAATAATCAGAATATCTCACATCTGACGAACTATATGCCAGTGCTGTGCTTATAATATTTCAGCTAATTGTCATCATAATCTTACGAGGTAGGAGCTCACCTTATTACTCACCTACACAAGGAGGAAACCGAAACCTACACAGTGAAGTTACCTCCCGCAGGAAGGTGGCAGAGCCAGGCTGGGAGCCTGGCCATCTGGCTTCAGAGCCCAGACCTTGAAATCAGAGCTCACGAACTGCAGTGCCTGCTCGGGCCGCAGGAGCCATGGCAGTGACGGACGGCTCGGGGTTTGCTCCAGTGGAGGCAGAGCCCATGTCCTGTGAGCAGGAGGCACTGATCTGTCCAGCTGATTTTGCCTTGTGGGAATATAAGCCTAGTATTGCCAGATCTTCTGATTTTCTTTTCAAGAGGAGTGAGAATTCCAACTTTGTACTTCAGCTCCTGAATTTTAAATGCTGGCAATGGATCCACTTTGTGTTTCAAGTATGTTGAAGGCCAATATTGTGTTCTTCAAACAAAACATGATTTGGGGCCCTGGTGGTTCGACAGTCATCTGCTTGATGCTCTGTGATTTAAACGCTCTCCACCCCACTACATTATAAAAAGGCAAGTGTGGACTAAATTATCTCTGTCCCCTCAGCACCATAATTCTCTACAATTCTTTCATGATCTCAAGTTTCTGGTTTCCATATGGGCATCTTTTCAAACTCTTTCTTTCAAACTTTTTAGGAGAATTGTCGTCAGATTTTTAGCAAAGAAGACCCTGTCCTGTTCACTGTGCCTCTGTTATCTTAGTCCTCTTTTTCACAACCTTCCAATGCTGTTTTTGATTCTTCCTCATTTCCCCCGCAATATCCAACTGGCTTCCTCTTTCCCCTGTAGTCCATTTTCCCTTATGCCCTGATTTCTACCCCACCACGCTGGTGTAAGTCTCCGAGCTTTTACAACAGCACATTTAAATAGATGCTTAAATGTCTTCTTAAAGTTCAGCCAATTACAGCTCTAATCCAAGAGCTGGCAGACTGCAACCTGAGGGTCAAGTATGGCTCATTGCTTGTTTTCGTGAATATAGGTTTCATGGAACACAGCTACGCCCATTAGTAGACATGTGTCTGTGGCTGCTGTCATGATACAACGGTGGGATTGAGTAGCTGTGACAAGCATTTTGTGGTCCACAAGCCTAAAATATTTACTCCCTTGTCCTTTAAGGAAAGGTTTGATGATATCTGCTAATGACTTTTTACATAGCTGGTGGGTTTAACTTTGTACTTCCAGTACTGTGTGATCAGTTCTGTGCTCAAACCCTAGCTACTCACCACATACATGGACTTCTAGAAATTGCTCAGCCTGGCACCAGACACTATCCAAAAAATGACCCTAGTCTCTCTCTTCAGCTCTATATGTTTGACATCACTGTGATCTCTCATCAGGCTGGCTTAACTGATGAGCCACAAACATACCATACTCACCTTAACGCTGAACTTTTGAAAATGTGCTAGCACCATTCTGCATTATAATTTGCAGTCAATCATTCTTTAAAGTGTGATATTTAATAGGCATTTATGGTCCCAATAAAGCTAATTATTATTGAAAACCTACTGTGTATCAAGAATGGCTGTGGATTTGGACATATAAGTACTTTCATTCATCCCATACTAACGTACTTTTAAACATATACTGATGTTCTTTCATGTCATGCTTGAAAGAAACCACATAAAAATAATCAACAACTAGATTACAATATAATGAAGAAGACAGATGAACAAGTAATAAAATTATGTGCTTAGGCTGTAAGAGAAATATAAAGTAGTAAAGAAGCAAAGATGAAGTAACAAACTCTGCCCAGAGAGGGGGGGATGGCTTCATGGAGGAGGTGATATTGGAGCTGGATACCGGAAATTGAGAAAGCCCCAGAGGCCTGAAAATTCATGAAAACTCAAAGAATAGCAGGGAAGTCAGGATTTCAAGACTGCAAGAAGTGGCAACAGTTAAAACTAGAAAGGAGATAAGTGCTATGCAGAATGACCTTGGATGCCTTGATGAACAGGCAGTTAATCCTATCATGGCAAGGGAAACTTGAGTGTTTCTGAACAAATAAATGAATGACAATCAGATTCTACCCAGATTGTGAATTCCTGGATGGCAGAAATTACATTGTGTGTTTCTCTTTGTTTCCCAAAGGGTCTACCAGCTCTGCCTCAAACATGGTGAGCATTCAATAGAGAGTTGTTCATTGATTAATTTCTTCCTAGGGGTGAAACATTTCTGGCTGGCGGATAGCCAACAGCATGTTGAGTGTTCTCTGAGCTTGAAAAAATGCTGACACCAAGATAGTTAATTTTTTTAAGGCAGCAAATATTGTTAAGGTGATAAGAAGCATCAAATTCATGACATTTCGCAGTGCCTGTCACCTTCACTCAGGTAGTCAGTAGTGTTGTTTTCAGCTTTTAGCAAATTTTGGCAAAGTTGAAACTCTCTAGTAGAGGCTGAAAGTTCCTTCTTGCTTAAATCACTTAATAAAGTCGGGCTGGGAAATACTGGTTCTCTACACTCCTTGAGGACACCATGCTCTTATTTATTATTATTTAAGCCAGAGGAAAAGGAGGTAATTCAGGAAACTTTGATGCAATTGATAGAATGGAAAGGTTTTGTTTTTCCTCTAGAAGGGTAGACACCAAGCTCTCAGCCTTCTGTGCTGGAAGTGACAGGTGTCATCAGGCTGCGCTAATTTGTCACCAGTTGCCAGGAATCGTGGAGGGCTGGGGGCATCACAGCTTTGAGTGTCAGACTTCAGGTTATGTGTATGGCATGGGCTTCTAGGAAAGAAGAAAAGACACTTCAAAATTTGAAATCTGAGATGCTTTAGCCCTGTGGGAACTGCTTTGTTTCTTTCCCCAATAAAAAGTAGGATCATGGTTTCATTCTGAGAATTTTGCCAAAGAGGGCAATAGAGCAGGGACACATTCGATTCGAGTCTAAGGAGAGTCTCAGGGTCGTTCTGTCTTTTGACCTGAAACACTTTTTTGTGGTTCTGATGCAGATAGAAATGGTAATTAGCAAGACTGGAAAGGAACTGCATCAACAGCCTTGTTTTGCAGTCAGAAACTGGTTTGGGTTTCTGGTCTCTAGGGCCAATTTATCTGGGAGGCACAGTGTTTATTTAGGGCCCGCAAAGGTCATCCTTCCTCTCTGCTGGTTTTCTTTTAAACCTCTTCTCTCATCTCCCCTTGCTCCTTTTCTTCTCCACCCTCTCTGAGTTGTACCACATCAGCACCCTCCCTCTCCACCTAAGCATCACGTGGGCATCATCCTTGCATTCTGATGCGCCAAAGCAGGCTTCTGTGGTGAATGTTCTTCCTTTTTTTCTAGCCCTTTGGCTAAATTAAGGTCTAGGTACAATGACACTGCCTCTGTGAAATCTTCCCAGATTCCTGTCCTCCTACTAGGCAGGTCCTAGAAGCATTTTGTATGTACCACTGTCATGATATGCATCACATGAAATAGTGATCAACTCAAGGGCACAGATCTCCTTGTTCCTTTCCATCAGTGTACCCTAGACACTTAGGCTTTGTGCTTGGCCAACAGTCACTGCAAATACTATAACAATAATAATACTTATGATGTTATAATAAGCTATACTGGGCTAACCATGATATCTGATACATTTGCAAAAGTAGGTGCTCATTTAAACCTTGTGAATAAAGGGAAGGGTCTCAACACTGAATCTCACTCAAATCTAAGGATTTCTCCCATGAAAATCCTGTTATGCAAGGGCATCACCTTTAACTTTATTTTGCCTGCCTTTCTGCCAGACGCTGCCGTTCAGCAATTCTACCAAGTGGTATCTTTTCCTTAAGACAAAATGCTAAATGATGATTTATTGCTTGGGTATGCATTGCTTTCATGGAAGTGATTTGTCTAAAACAACAGTAAAGGTCTAAATAAATTACTTAGTCCATGCTAATTCTTCACTTTTATGTGCTTTAGTAAGCATCAAAATAAACAGCCAGTGGGGCCTTTTTTTTTTCCCACATAAATCTTGGACAGTTTAGAGAAAAAAATAGGAGGAAATCTAAAGAAGAGGTTCCATTTTCAAGAAAATAGATTTCTTTTTTTTTTCTTCCATCTCCAGGAGCAGCCAGAGGGAGAGTTGTGGCCCAGGCACTTGCGCTTCCTCCACTCACTCTGTGTCACTTCTGGAAGCCCTGTGACTGGGCTCAGGGACCCCCGCACACTCCCGTCCAACATTGGGAATAGTGTAGCTCTTTTTCTCTGCAGAGAGATTCATGATGCCCAGTCCCTGTAACAAGGCCAGGGATTTGGTGCTTTCCTGGGAGATTTGTATTTTATAGGTCTTATAGGATGTTGGGTTTGTAAATTTCACTGGTGTCTTGATTTAGGATTAAAAGACTGAAAAGTGAGAGACGCAGCAGTGACATACATAGCCCTTTTCTAACTGATCTCCCATGTGGAATAGAGATACCACTCTTTTCTAGCCTTCTTTATCCTTAAGTGAAGTCCCATTTTCTGTGTTTGAGTTAGGAACATTTGAGTGACTTTCAGTTTATGACTCATTCATTAGCAAGTAGATGGTCTTGTAGATTCTTGGAAAGTTTCTCTGCTCTGTTCTGAAATTGGCCCCTCTGCGTTCATACCTGCTGGTGGGCCAGGGGAGATGTGGCTCCATCACCTGGAATCCACAGAGGTCTCAGTAAGGGAGATGTAAACGTGACCCCTCAGCTCAGGATGGTGGGAGAGGTAACCTATCCCTCAAGGCCTCAGCTCCAGGTCAGGAGCCGAGAAGGTCTAGGCTTAAATCCGCGTGGCCTGCACCACAGCCTGTCTCATCTCTTATATGAGAATAACAGCCCATTGTCACCAGGATTGTGACGGGAATTAAATGGTGTACCGTAAAGCACCTAGCTTATTGTAAGAACTTGAGAAGGTCCCATTTCCATGTAGCAAGGCCTTGGTCCTTTCTCCTTATTCCCACGGCACTTACTCTCTAAAGTATTCTGTTCTAACCTATCAGCTCAATGAATCTCCCCCCAGCTAATGTGTAATGAGGGTCACATTCATTTCCTCTGTTTGCATCCTCAATAACACTTAGAAGAACAAATATACAAGGTCTATCCAGAAAGTATACCACCATTGACTATGAAAAATAGAGACATTTATTGAAGAAGAGACAAGAAACATTGTACATAGGACAGTGATGCCTCAGTCCCCTTCAAAGCAGGCATCTTGGAACCTCACACAATTGCCATCAGTTGCCCCATCATATTTTCCTGAATCTCATCCATAGTCTGAGATCTCTTCTTTTTCAAAGGTAATTTTAGTTTTGAGAAAAATCAGAAGTCGCAGGGCATCAAATCTGGGCTGTAGCAGGGCTGAGTTACCTGGGTGATTTGTTGTTTCACTAAAAAACTCTGCATGAGACATTATGCATGAGTGGGTGTATGGTTGCGATGAAGTTGCCCATCACCAGTTGCCCATAGCTGCAGCCTTCTGAATCATCGGAATAGTTTCTTTAGAAGAATGTTAAAAAGTTAACACAAAATTTGATGTGGATTCATTGCTCTACTCGCTCAGCCATTTTGAATGAGAAGCCACACAGTACATATGCTCATTCAATGGTGTCTACCACCCCCACTGACTAGTACAATGGAGTTGTCATTGTTCACACATGTGCATTCCAGTCCATTCTCCTTGGCTGCCAGGTTACATTGATGTCACACAAATGGTTCTCATTATATTAACAATGGGGGAACATTTCCTGGATAGATCTTGTGCACTGTGAGATAGATGTGCTCAGTTGGATAGGCGGTAGATAGACAGACAGACAGACAGACAGACAGAATAGGATAGACAGAGCCTAGCATCAGACTGATTGAAAGCAAGAAGTGTAATCTTTGAAACTCTTTGAAGCTCGTATCGTTCCTTTTCCAAAAAGGTCTTGCATCACCACAGTTAAGTGCCTGAGTTCTGAATTCCGTCTATTTGGGTCCAAATGACAGCCTGTCTGCTTAAGCACTAGCTGATCTTGGCAAATTCCTTAAACTGTCTAATCTGCCATCTGAAAATTGGCAAAAAAAAAAAAAAAAAAGGAAAAGAAAGAAAGAAAGGGAAAGAAGAAGAAGGAAGGAAGGAAGGAAGGAAGGAAATGAGTATTGGTTTTATAGGGTAGTTAAGAATGTATATAAATTTTGTTATTCAAAATGTTTTGCTGAGTGACACAATTTCAAGAGTGCTCAATGACATAAATTGGTGATAACAATCCAGTTAGTAAAAGGGAATTCTAGTTTTATAGATCCCATTTAACAGGTAAAGGGAAAGAATAGCAAACCAATTGACGAAGGCCATACAAGGAATTAAAAGTGGGCTGTAACCAGAGCTAGCTTTAACTTTAGCTTTAGGCCCCCCCTACCCCACCTCCCACACAACCTCTCTTTGGGTTTGTCCCCATTGTACAGTGGAAGTGATTTTGAGGGTCTCATAAAAAATAGGTGAATGTCCAGAATTTCAGGCTTTGATTTCAGATCTGCTCCCTGAAGTACTTGCATTTTCCCAGGGCTGTCCATTTCTAGATAGAAGCAGTTCACAGAGTGGAAGTGGATCTCTGCAGGGTCCTGGCCATCCTCCAGGGGTCTCACAGAACTGTACATGAAAGCTAAAACTCTTGAACGAAAGGACAGAAAAAATCAATAAATACTTGGATTGGATCATAGACATGTTTTACATCTACTCAGCCCTCCCCCCAAAGAGATACGTGGCATTAAATTATCCATAGTATTTAATCCTTTAATGAGCCTAAACTTTCAAGAAGAAATTCAAAGTGTATGGAATATCATTCTTAGCATTGGAATTGGATGGAACGGCAATACTCTTGTGTTGATTGGGATATTTTGGGCCCGCTGTACCCTAGAAGCTTGCTACAATAATTGCTTATGTAACTGGAACATGTTATTTGTGCCTAGAAAAGCCCATCACCAATATAACTAGACTGAGTCAGGCCATCAGCAGGTATCAACGTTCTTTCAGGTCAGCAGGAGAACCTTATGTCTATATTTACGTGGAGTTTTGAGAGTAAAGGGGGCATTGGTATAACATTAATGTGAATGTGAGTGCGGGGGCCATATCATACTTGACCTCTTCGATCATATTACAAGATTTAAACTTTATTTTTAGATCAACATGAGACCACAGAAATGTTTTTATAAAGAGTGGGAATAGATGACACGATTGCTATTTAGAAAAAGATTATGGAGGTAGCAATGTAGAGGGATGGCTTGAGGGAGTAGGAGGAGATGCTGACCATTGTCGGAGGCATTGCATTCTTCTAGGTGTGGGCCAGAGTCAGCTGAGGTGAAGTTAGATGGAGAGGTATATAGGACTTAGTAACTGATTAGATGTGGGGGGAAATGAGTAGGATGGGGTCCAGGAAGACTCAGAGCTCTCGCTTGAGGAATAGAAATAGCATTCACTAAGTGTGGCAACACTAACGACGGAGTAGTGGACGTGTTCCGCATGGAGTGGTGTTTCTATGGGAAGAAACCTGCAAACATGTAGCGTAACCATGGAGCAAACTGAAGGCCAAAGAGGTGCATTGGCTTCCTCAGTGTCACAGAGGGTTAGCAGCTTAGCTCGGGCTGCAGTACACATCTCCTGACTCATAGCTCAGGTCTGCAGACATGGATAATTCCATTGAAAAGATTTCATAAGCATCTACGGTGGAATCCCACTGAAAGGCAGATTTCCAGTGAGGCTAATGAAGCTTAAGATTCGAAGCCTTTACAAACGTGGGTTCCTGTGACTTCTGGGAGTGTGGGGGAGTGATTGATCGTTCCTGGTGGAGAGAGGAAGCCAGGGTGAAGTCAGAAAACATTTCTGTTTCTTCTCTCCTTCCAAATTGCCTGAAGGTATCTCCAAAGAAAAATATACACATTTTATAGCACTGGTAGTTTATTGTGATCTATTTTCTCATTCTAATAAATATCCACTTTTATACCTCATTTTGTTTATATTTTTGTATGCTTTTTCTTAAAGAGAAGCCCTCAAGTTGTGTGACTCTTATCCTCCCAAAACCTGGGTCTCCACCTGACCCTGCGGGTTGCCGCCCTCCATCTCCCTCCTCCAAGTCTCCCATCTCGGAACTGGTCCAACCCAGTCCTCCTTTCTGTGCACGGGGACTCCTGCTTCAGGCACCCAGTGAGCACATGGCATGCTAAGATGATTCTGCACTCTCAGAGGCTTCTTACTCAAGAACTGATTCTTCTAAAAGCATAACCTACACCATTTATCAAACGAGGTAGTTGGAGTTAGATGATCTTTCCAATGCCTTCCAATTTTGTCTTAAGTTTCTTTTAAAAGAATAGCAAAGTGCTGATTTTTATAGCCACCCAGCAGCCTTGTAGATGCCATTGTAAAGGATTAGAACTGGGATCATGTAGAAGCGTTTTGGTTCTGTGATTAAATGACACAGGGTATATAAGAATCACTTAACTGCTGTACGTTTTTTTCTCCAACAGAAATCATTATTATTTACTAATACATTTCACTTGGGATTTCCAGATGCTATTGAAGTTTCACGTTCAAGCCAGCTTTTTTAAGCTTTGAAATTCCTTTGTGACAAGTTGTGCTTCATCAAACCTTAGCCCTCAGACAAGGCAAACAAAAAATCTGCTATTGTTTATTTCTTTATTTTTAAGACAGTAATTTGTTTCTCCTTCTCTCTAATCTACATTAAGACTTTCCGTAGTAAAGAAAAAAATTTAAGCATGTTGACTGTCTCTGGTGTTTTATTCTCGTTACTTTTGTTAGTTGTACTGTGTATAAATGAGAAAAGCAAATGAAAAAAAATTATATAAAAGCTTACAGTCTTTTCATTTTTTATTCCAGTGTCTTATGGAGGTTCATGTTCTGGCACTTGGATCACCATACTATGCCTAGCTTTCTTTATTAGCTTCCTATATGTATGGTGTGTTAACCTTGAAAAATGGTATTTTTAAAAATCGAGTTAACCTCTTCAGATCTATGAATAACAGCATAAAAACCAAGATGGAGAAGTAGAAAAGGGAAATACGTGGTTCATTTCTTTGTATTAAAGCTTTAATATAAGGAAACAAATGACTAGAAGGACCCCTTATTGTTAGCAGGCAGTTTGCTGCTTAATGGTGTGTTCCCTTTGTGTGCGGGTTCCCACATAGGAAGAGTTTTAATATTGAGATAATGTCTATCATTCAGACAGACAGACAGTGATTTGGGAGCTTGGCAACTTCCCTTTCTCCAAGCAGTGCATCGAGGAAGTTGAAAAGGAGTGATTCCCTTCCTGGGGTCCCCGCCCTCTCTCTCCTACCAAACTCAAGTTGTATTCCTTTTACTTAAACATATGGAAGTTTTCCTCCCTTTGTTTTCTAGATTTCCTGAGAGCAGATAATGCAACAGTCTCTTGTCGTTTTACAACTCCGAGTTAACGATTCTCTGCATCACCTGTGTTTCTGTAACTAAGAATACCAGGTGTCCTAATGGGTGTTAACCCCACTCCCTTCTAAGCACTATGAAGGAGAATAAGGGAAACATGGCGTGTAGCTGGTTTCTTTAGCTGTGAAACAATGGACTTGCACAGATATTCTACGTGGTTTCCTTGAACTTGAGCTCTCCAAACAACCCTTTGGGTCTCCTGCTTCTCTCCCCCACTCGGTAGCCTCAGATGCTTTCATTCCTTGAAGCTTTGGCTTTCAATCTCCTGGTCTGTTTACTTTTCTATTTTATTTTCCCTATACAGAGAAGTCTTGTCTTGAATATACATTTTCCTCATATTTTGTATAATCATTTTATCTTGATGCTGTTTTAGAATTACATTGGTGCTATTATCTGGGACTTTTCTAGAAAAATATTTTTAAATACTTTTAAAAGATTTTATTTATTTATTTTTAGAGAGGGAATGGAAAGAGAAAGAGAGGGAGAGAACATCAATGTGTAGTTGCCTCTCATGCACCCCCTACTGGGGACCTGGCCCGCAACCCAGGCATGTGCCCTGACTGGAAATTGAACCAGTGACCCTTTGGTCTTTGACTCAATCCACTGAGCCACACCAGCCAGGGCTAGAAAAAATATATAATTTAATTTAGGATTTCCCTACTTCCCTTGGTGTAAGGCAGAAGGTGGCAGAGTCATTTAAACAGAGGGAGAAGACTATGAAATGGTCAACATTATCTAATAGATGCAGATATATGGTTCCGGAATTATCTTCTTTTTTATTATTCAAAAAAGAGGAGTAGGACCAGAGAAAGATAGATAGGAATGAATGGTCATTATACTGTATGATTTAGCATTCTGAGATTAATAGAATTTTATTTTTGTGCCTCACACCTTGGGGAGTAGAAAGGCAACTTCTACTTTAAAGATCTGCATCAAAGAGCAACTTAGGGCTAGTGCAGCGATTTTCAACCCTTTGCATCTCATGGCACGCATCAACTAATTATTAAAATTCTGAGGCACACTAAAAGGCATATTTTACAAAAATAATAGTATTTACCTCCCCTTTTTGCTCCAAAGTGAGTTTTGTTTTTTGTAATGAGATGTCTATACTTATATATAAAGATTTCTGGTACCAAGAATTAACCAATCAGACACAGCCTTATTTTGCAATGTGACCAATAAGATGCAACTCTGCTTATTATGTGACCTATATATGATGGTTCAAGACAGCGCATCCACAACAGACGGCCATTGTTGTGTTGGCTGTTTTTATTTGACCATCTAAGGGAACCGAGGACAGTACCCCTGATTAACTTGACTAACTACTGCACATTGTAAAAACTGTTGTGGCACACTGGTTGAAAATAGTTGGTCTAGTGCATTTGTTGCATTTCTTGGATTTATTTGCTAAATATAATGACCTTGCTCTAGGATTAGAATATAATAGCTTTTAATTACAAGCATTTCTTTACTTGTTACTAATAGGCAGGAACTTGACTTTCAGAAGATGGGGGAAGAGATACGAGTTGCCTTGAAAGAGACCTGCAGTTTTTCTCACGTGGAGGCTCCTGAGACGGTGCTCCAAGAGCTTGTCTGCTGGCCGTGGCCTTTCTTCTTAGCAGCAGATGACCTTTACAGGGAAGTGGACTCAGAAGGAGGACACAGCACATTTTACTAAAAAATGTGCTACTTTCCACAAGACCTCTTTCATACGCCGCAATTTGCTCCGTGCCCAGCATGGATTAGGCTACCTGTATGCCTCCGTTTCTGTCCGCATCCTCGCTCTCTCTTCTTTTACGTTCTCCAGGGGTGGTGCAGTGGATGCTTAACTCACACCATTCCAGTGTCACACAGAGGATATTATATAAATGCATGTTACCTTAAATTATGTGTGGGCTCTTACAAAATGAGAAGGCCGTTTCAGGATTAAGGGCTTTCCGGAGGCAAAAATATAATTACTTTCTGGCTTGCTCTACACTCTCAATTTACCCCATTCTTTCTACTGGTTGTCTGTTTCGGATTGTGTTTGCATTTGTGGATTACCTCCGTCTGAGGACTTCAAGCGCATGACTGTGGCTGTGTGTGCGCACACCATCATGCCCACCTTTCATCTCCCCTGTGGGGTTTCCTAATCCTGCTTAGTAATTATTGATTTCTCTTCCCTTTGATGACTCAAATGGAGCGCTATTACACATTCACTTACATCTTCTGAAAATGATGATTCTATAAGCCACCCTGTTGAAATGCGTCCTTAGATGTATGCAGATCCGCTGTCAGGAATCCTTGATCTGGGGACAACCGAGTTCTGTAGTGACTTAAGTGGAAGGATCAGCTCTTAAACAAGGATTTCACCCAGGTTCGCAGATTTGAAAAATAAGGGGAAAATGACAAATAAAAATTCATTGGCATGGGGTCGGTAAAGAGTTAAAAATCAAATTTGTCTATTTTAAGGGAAAACATTCCAGGAATGTCTGGAAGGAGGCAGAGTGAGAGAGTCGGAGTCTGTGGTCAGCACCACATGTGACAGATTCGAACTGGAAGGAAGCGGGGGTCCCTCGGTGGTTCTGCGGGGCAACGGTCACACTCAGGCGGTATAACGTGAGCGGAGTTAAGCACCGTGGTTAAGAGTCTATATAATGAGTTAAACTTGTCCACCACTTACAAGCTGAGTAGTTTAAATCAGTCTCTGGGCCTCAGTTTTCTCAGGAAAAAAAACGGTCTTTTCTCGAAATACCTTTAATAATGAAATTTGTCTCATATACAAAGTACATGTCCAATAAATGCTAGGTGTCATTAATAATAGCAGCTACTTACATTGCTTGGTACTGTAACATTTACACAGAGTTCTTCCATTTCCTTTTGTGCTCCTTTTCCACAATTCTAGAAGATTAAGGAGAGAGGTATATTATCTCTTCTTTTTCTTTTTATAAAATAGGAGAAGTCCATTCAGTATTTGACTTCTTTGAGGCTCCACAAGGGCAGACACTACTCACTGTTACTCAGCAGCCACTCCCCCATTCATTTTTGCTGGTGAAGCCCACCTCTTACCAAAGAAAATGCCAAGTGAAAATACCAGCTCCTCGCTTCTCAGAGAAGGTCAAGTTAAAGGAGTTCATCATCACCAAGCCCTTATTATATGAAATGTTAAGGGACTTATCTAAGAGGAAGAAGATAAAAAATATGACAGTAAAAAGACAGCAAACTCACAGATATTAACAACCACACCTAAAACAAAAGCAAACTAAGCAAACAGCTAGAACAGGAGCAGAAACACAGAAATGGAGATCACATGGAGGGTTAGCAACAAGGGAGTGGGAGGAAGAGAGAGGGGGAAAAGGTACAGAGAACAAGTAGCATAGACGGTGGGTAGAAAATAGATAGAGGGAGGGCAAGAATAGTGTGGGAAATGTAGAAGCTAAAGAACTTATGACACATGGGCATGAACTAAAGGGGGGAATGTGGGTGAGGGGGGTGTGCAGGGTGGAAGGGAATGATGGGGGAGAAATGGGACAACTGTAATAGCATAATCAATAAAATATAATTAAAAAAAAACACCAGCTCCTTCTTTTCTCAGCTTTCACTGTAGCCATTGGTTCTTGAGACTACAGAGTCTGCTGGGAGGGCTTTTGGAAAAGAGTTTCCTTTCTCATTTAAAAGCAACACAAAACACAACTGGGAATACACTAGAGCACAGGTGGCAAACACAAGGCCCATGGGCCAAATCCGGCCCTCCACCTTGTTTTATCCAGCCTGGCACCTTGTTTCTACCTGGTGGCAGCGCTGAGCTCTCACTTAAATGTTAAGGAATAGTTACATGTATACAGTCCTAAAATTACATTTGGCCCTTTAAAAGCAACCAGGAGGCTGATGTGGCCCCCGGTGAAAATGAGTTTGACACCTCTGCAGTAGAGGCCATTGTCTTTGCTGGTTGAAGCCATGTCTCCTTGTGCTGCAAAGAAGTGTTGTGACCACCTTGTGGACCTGAGGACAAGTGGCACCAATGTTGACACAGTCGGGGAGGAAATAATGTACATGGCGTAGGTCTTGATGCCATCATTTGGCTAAACTAGTCTTGGAACAATGTAAACTCTGGACCTTCATTATGTAAGATAACACATCCCTTAATGTTAGAGTTACCTTTTGTGTTGTTTCTTACTGTTAAAGGCATTCCAGCAGATACGGTGCCTATGCCACAGCTCCAGATCTGGCTGCCTGCTGTTTCCAAAGGCTTTGTCCTTTCCGGCACAGCACGCCGCCATCCCAACGTCAAGGCCCTCCTCAGGAGACCCAAGCCTCTGTCCATGTTCCGATATTCTGCGCGTCCCTTCTCGTGGCCTGAGCTGTAGCTGGGGCTGAGGCGCTGCTCTCTTCTGACTGCTCCGTGAGCTTTCACACCTGGATGTCTAGCCTCATCCTTCCCGCTCTTGAAATACCATCTCTGTCTGCTCTCATCTCCATCAGAATCGCACCTGTCCTCTGGGGTTTGCTTGAATGCCTCCTTTATAAGAACTTATTCCCAATTATACTGTTCTTTCTTGCTTTCTAAAAGGTATGAACACTTTTCCTCTTGCTGCATATCTTTCCCCCTCCCCCATTTTGTAAAGACCTGTGTTCAGTGAAGACTCTCCATTTGGCTGTGAGCTTCCAGGGACTGGTGCTGAGTCTCATTCTCCCTTTGTGTTTCAACACATTTTTTTTTATTCCTGACTCTTAAGAAGGCTTAATAAATGTTTATTGAATTAAATGTGTAGAATTTTAGAGCTGAAAAAATCTTTCTTCTGAACAGAGCTCTCATTTTATGGGAATTACAGAAGATTCTTATTCTTGGATTCATGACCCCACTAGGATTCAGGAGATCAGTGATATATCATTAAAGTTATATGCGTTGTTTTATGTGCATAGCTTTTATTAAATCAGGCTTTTGACGAATACATGGCTTCTCAAAAGAATGGGAACCTCTGCTTAAGCTGGGAAGTTGAACGGTTGCTTACTGAGCCAAAGACACAATCTGGAACGCACATACTTTTAGGAGAACCACTGTTGTGGGTTTGCTTTCTTTCCCTCAACCTGGAGTGCAAAGAAGACAATTGAAAACAAAGCAAATTTCTGGCTGTTAAACAACCTCCTTATATTTTATCCAACTCTTCAGTTCCCCTGAATGATTGTTCTGGACCTTTTCAGGCTCCTTATAATTCTCTGTGCCTGTATCCACTTCCATCACATCAGTAAACGTCCATCCGAATGGACTGTGGCAAGCTGCTGCAGTCAGCAGAGAGGCAGCCATCTGAGATGGGGCCAAGAGGAAAGCCCAGGGGCTGTGGGAAGCTGGTGGGGGAAGGATGCAGGTAGGCAGCTTCATCCCCTGGCCCAGCCTGCTGCCATTTCAAGGCAGACCATGGTCCACCCCAGGGGGTGGAGCTATGAACCATAGCAGGTTGAGCTCCGTGGAGTCTCCCCATGTTCCAGCGACATAAACTCCTGCCCAAGCTAGCCCTCACTCACTAACGACTGAGAGCAATGCATGAGAACGTGTCTTGTTTTATACACTAAGGGCCCGTCACCCTGCTCATTATTTAGGATTTGGAACTACAGACTGTCAGGAATGAAGACACTTTAGAATCTGGTGGCCCAAAGTGTGCACTGTCAAGACTCTCAAAGTCACACTTTTCTTTCCCTTGTGAGTAGGTTCCACCTACACAATTGGACACAGAAAGGGAACCAAAAAAAGATTGCAAATCATTAACAGTGGGAAAATGAGGAGACATGTCCTACTTTTTCAAGATTTCCCCTAAATGGAGGTGAGATGAGGTGAAGGGCAGTGGCCAGGCCAAGTGTCCTGGAGGGACTCAAATCCCCCTAAATGTCCTTACTTCTTCCAGAGCTACCGTAAATCCATAGCTTAAGAATAGCTTGGTAGGCAAACTTCTTCTCCAAGAAAGATTCTCATTAACCCTTTGTTTCCAACCATATTGCTACTCTTAAACAAAAGAATTAGGAGAGCCCTGGCCAGGTGGCTAAGTTGGTTGGAACGCCGTCTTGTACATCAAAAGGTTGTGGGTTTGATTCCCAGTTGGAGGACTTATAGCAGGCAACCAATTGATGTCCCCCATCGCTTCCTCCCTCTCTCTCTCTGTGTGTGTATCTCTCCTTCCCCCATCCCCTCTAAAAAATCAATAAAAACGTATCCTTGGGTGAGGATTCAAAAGAAAAGAAGATAGCATTCATAAAGGGATATGAACATTCCTTCAGGGGGGTGAGGGGGTAAGAAATACATTTACTACCCCCTCATCCTTCCACGTACCCCCTCCTCAGAGGTGCATCGTTTAAGTTATCAAAGAGTCAAGACACTATGTTTTCTCCTTGAGAAAATAAATGGAGAATTCCTAAGCTGATATTTTTGAAATGTGGAATAAATGTTGGTTCCCTACAGTCTAGCAATTAATATGTACATTTTCAAAAGTATACTGTGTAGAATTAGGTTACCAGGACGGTGTTTTAGGGGTTCCTTAAATGTATGGGTTTTGTTTCCAAATTATGTTTTTATGTTAATTAAACAATTACTACTGTTAAAAGGTGTGACGTGTCTAAATACTTGGCCTAACGGAGCCCGCCAAGGCCCAAACTTAGTCTGCTGCCTTGTTGACTCATTCTAACATCCCTGGAAATAAGGTTTGCCCTGCTGTTCGGTATGAAAGAATATTTTTCATGACTTTTGTGGTTTTATGCTAGAACACTCTTATCAGTCTTCTACATACTAATGTCTTTTTCTTTATAAATGCTTTTGTTTTGTAACCAAGCACAGATAGAAGCTTGGGTTAGAAAAGGGGAGAGTGGATTGGCATTCCGCCTCCTCTCCAGAGTTCTCTGTGACGGTTTATTTTCATTTTTTCTGAAAACTTTATTAAGGAATAATTGGCAAGTATAACTGTATATATTTAAAAACTACAATGGAATGATCTGATGCACATGTGTGTTGTGGAGTGATCACCATGATCAAGATGAATGAACACATCCATCACGTCACGTGGTTAACTCGATCTGTTGTTTTTGGTTGCTTGTTTTGAGGTTTTTTTTTTTTTTTATTGAAAATGCTTAAGATCACTCCCAGTATTTTTCAAGTGCGCACTGTTGCATTATGAACTGCAGTGACCATGCTGTACAGGAGACCCTTAGTACTAATTCTTTGTAGAAATGCGGTGTGCACCCTTTCGCCGACATCTCCCCGTTCATCCCTCCTGCAGTCCCTGGCAACCAACATTCTCTTCTGTTTCTACAAAATCTTTTTTGTTTTGTTTTTGTTTGTTTATTTGTTTGTTTTAAGATTCCACATATAAGGGGTGCCTTACAGTATTTGTTTTCATCTGGCTTACTTCACCTAGTAAAATGCCCCCTCCAGCTTTACTTGTCTTACTGCAAATGGCAGGATTTGCTTCTTTTTATGGTTGAATAATAGCATTCCATTGTATATTAAATGTGATGCCACATTTTCTCTATGGGATGGCTTATTAACACCTATGTGCAGAGGTGAGGGGTGAGAGGCTGGAGTTGGAAGAATTCTTCAGCAGGGACTTTGGAAGACCTTAGACAAAGGGATAAGAGTTCGGTGAAAGTGAACTCAGCGCTGGGGAGGATGCCTGGGATCACGCCCTTGGAGAGGCCCTTTCCCCGCACTGCTCTGGCTCCCTCCCGCTCATTCAGGAATGCAAGCTTTCACTAGCAGCTTGGTGGGCGAGCGTGTTCTTTGTAAGTATGGACAAAGTCAAGTTTCCCCTAGAAGTTTTGTAAGTGGTGGATGTAGCAGGAAGGAACCACCGCAAAAGTACAGCACACACGGCACGTGAGGACAGAGGCTCCTAGACAGGTTGGGGATTACTTGAATATGGAACTGTGGAAAGTCCTCGAAATAACTGGGCACTGAAGTCTGGCACAATGTAGGTAGAAGTTGTCAAGCCATAGATATTTGGGTTACAGCCATGTAAAAAAGGATCCTCAGATTTAGAAATGGACCCCTAAAAAGCTATTACCATAGGCACCGCTTACTATTCTGAATCAGGGCTGTTGTGGTACTGCAGAGTGAAAACAGGACACAGAGAAGGGAGATGCTGGTGGAGTTCCCGTTTGGTATGAGTGTGTGTTCAGGCAAACAGCCTTGTTCTCCCTGATGGGTTTGTAATTAGATGCTGTGCACTTGGACTCAGAATTAACTCTTACGTGAAAATTGTTTGCTGTATGAATAACAATTGTTATTTATATATTGTTTAAGGATATATAACATTTCACTTGGTTAAAACATTCCATTGATTTCTTTTATACTCCACTGAGAATATATTTGTTGCTTTTAGAGAAGGAGGGGGGAGAGAGAGAGAGAGAAAGAGAGAAACATTGATGTGTGAGAAAATCATCGATTGGCTGCCCTCTGGATGCACTGTAACCAGGGATCGAACCTGTGACCTTTTGATGTACTGGACGATGCTCCAACCAACTGAACAACCCAGCCAGGGCTGATTTTTTTTTTTTTTTTAAGTTTGGAAATTCACAAAACATGGTTGACAGTAGGACCAAAATAGACAGCAATTGTGTTCTCCTTTTTTTCTTACCTAATGGTGGTGGTTTTTACTGTGACCACTTTAACAGGCACAGATTATGTTAAATAGCATTACTAAAAAACCAGGGCAGAAAAACAAGCAAGCAACAGCAAAGCAGATCAACTATAAGGACAGGTCACGATCCAGGAGTAAGTTACTGTACTAAACAACGCACATGGACAGTTAAGGGGAAAAAGAGGGGGAGAGAGATTTCAAATAATTGATTGAAATGGTAACTAAAAATTAGCAGTTCTCCCTTCTTTCTTGCTGTGATCATTCTGAAAACAGAAGGATTAGATCCGCTCAAGCAGATAGGCTTTGAGATGCCAGAAAAGACACCTCTTCCGGTGCGGTGTTGATGAGTGCCTGAGTGTACCACTGGTGTTAGCGTCTTACTAGCCCAGCAAGAAGAGCCGTTGGTACCTCGCTGCCCTCCTGCCTGTGAAGGGCTTACCAATTGCTGTGCACATGCATGGGGTGCCCCACACCACTGCATGCCAGGCTAAGGGTTCCTTTTCTGCAGTTCCTCTGAATTCCCTCATCCGATGGATGGGAGACCCAGCCTGTGACCAGCTGAACTTCTTTATTTAGTTTGTAGCCATATTGTATCAAGAGAGCAACTACCTAGAAATGCTTTACGCTTACACTACTCCCATTTTCTCCGTGGGGGGTTTATAGGCCTATTCGGAGAGGTGGAGCAGCAACATCCCTCTGTGTCTACAAACAAACAGCCACCCTGCTGCTGCTGATCAGCATTCCTGGGCTGGCGGTGATTGAAATTTAGCACTTCGTGCAACTTAATTGACACACGGATCTGTTGAGCATATGCCGCCACCGTAGGCATGCCATCTGATGAGCCCACAGGGTGCCCAGCACCTCACACATGCTCACATTTTGCTAAAGAGGCAAGTTTTGAACAGATCCTTGAAGGAAGCCTGTACCGTGATTTAAGAGAGGAGTGGCCTTAGAACACAGGTCCCTGGATCTTTTGTGTTGCCTTGAACTTGGAACAAACGTAAGGTTATGGAGTTCCATGTACTTATTGTGAACTAGGTCTTCAGGATCTGCTCGCCGATGCTTGTGCCATCAGTAAATCAAGCCCACTGCTAGCAGAGTGGAACTTGGAAGGACTCAGCATTCCTTGGCAGCTCGCTGCTCTGGAAATCAAGATGAGAATGTTCTGTGCTCACTGTGGCTAGAACTGATCCCTTGGCCCTCAGAGAGAATCCTGGAAATCAGTGTCAACATTTTTCTGCTGAGTTAGAAACAGCAGCAATGGGCCAAAAGTTCTAGGTTATGAGTATCAAGAGGGGAATGTGAACCTCAACAGAAAACGACGGAGCAGCCCCATCTGGTTCTTTTCCTTATGTAAGAAGAACAAGTAAGGAGGGAGGACACCAGGGGTTCGGAACGCGCTGCTCTGTTCAGGCTCCCCACGTGCCCGGGTGCTCATGTACTTCATGTAGCCAGGTGGACCCTGGTCAGTGCTGCAGGTGTCAGCCTTCCTAAGCTGCCAGGGTGGGCATGAGTTTCAGGGGGACTGAGGAGAGGTAGATCCGCTTTCTATCAGCTTTGTTTTATTTGATGAGTGCCTTCTGTCCTAACGGGACCATAGACTCCCAGGCCTCATCTGTGTTTGTATTTTCCTCTGGCATTAGGCAAAATCCTGGGCTGGTAATAAATGCTTAATAAGTATTTGTTGAATTCTGAAAGAATGAATAGTTTGGGTTCCTCTGAGTGAGCAGTAGGTTTACATAAGAGGAAGATTTGCTTTGATGTTAATGAAGCTTAAATTTCAATGCCCCTCAATTATACAGGTCTCTTTCCAGGACCTGCTCCTATTTTGAAATCATAATCTTATATGCTGTTTCTTATAGAGGGCCTCTCAAATTCCGTAGACTTCAGGACCCCATAAAACATAGATTTGAGCCTGTTAAACGCTGTTGCCGAACCCTTGTGGCTTTTTCCATCCAGTGGCTTTTCCCAAATTTGGGAGATCAGAAGAAACTGATAAAGCCAAGCCTGCAGGAGAGAAGGGAGGGAGGGAACCCCAAGCAAAATGAGGATAATTTGCATTTCTTACCTAATTTAACTCCTCACAGCCACCCTTTCTGGGACATAGCGTATTGGGGTTCAGAAAAGCTCAGTAACCTGCCTAGTGTGGTGCAGCTTCTAGGGCTCTGTCATTGACTCACCAAACCATATGCTCAGTGGCTACCTTGCCGGGCACATATTTGACAGCTTTGCAAGTCATCCCTGAAAGTATTAGGCCCCTCAGGGTAAGAAATGCCTGGAATGGCAGGTGACTCTTGCTGTTGGCACGTCAGGGAGAAAGTTGGGGAAGGGATAAGGCTTGAGCAGTTCAGTGGAAGGCACTGGCAAGCCCTTCCCCTGTCAGTGTAACTGAACACAGTAACAATTCATTCAATTACCTTAAGCACACATTAAAGGGATCCTAAGCCCTCCCTTGGGCCATTTCACTTCCATGAGATTGTAATTGTTTGAGACTAACCATGATGTCTTCTTTTGTCTTCAGGTGATTCTCATTTTGACGAAGCTCTATGACTATAACCTAGGGAGCATCACTGAGAGCTCACTTTGGAGGTAAGCAGATACATGGAGCTAATGATTGCTCTGTTATTTAAACTTGCCCTCAGTTGCTCTGCCCCACCCACTTTGTTCCCAGGTGAGAAGGTCTCTGGTTATTGGTACCCTTCCTTCCTCTGTTTGTTCTCTGTTCCCCTTAGCCACGGTCAGGGTCTATCTCCAGGCCAGATCCTTACTTCTTCACAGTCACCTTCTTTCTTCACAGTCAGATCTTTTGCTAAACTGTGCGTTAGACTGTTGTTATGTGTTTTGGTTCCCACAGTTCTCACTGATCTGTGAGCTTAATGGAGCAGAAGCGAAACAAAGGGGTATCTTTACCGAGGGCATCAAAACAACTTGTAGGTCTGCAGAACTCCAGCAAGCTCCACGTGCCACACTCTCTCAGCTTACTTTCTGTGATTCTGCAGCTTGATAGTAGCATGCAGGTGTGCACGCACTCTTGTACGCACAGCTTTATCTCTGGGATTCACACTGTATTGCCTTGCACTTATGAAGAATGCAATAAATATTTCTAAAATGAGTGTTATGCATGCTTTAGGAGTAGACTATGATTTTGAATACCAGCACAAGAGAAAGTCCTTAGGAACCCAGGGAGCTATTATCACTGCCTTTTTTTTTTTTTTTTGGAGAATATGTAATTTGTTGTTTCTCACTTTATCTCACTCCCTAATTGGGTCTCCTCCACCAGCCTGCGTCATGTGCCCACACTTGAACGCTCTGAAGCCCAGGAGAGCTTCTGATTGATTAGACCTGGGTCACATGATAATCTCTGAACCTGGGAGAGGATGAAGAAGACAAGCCCAGAAATAGTATTCAGTGATTACTGGCTTGGTGTCGAGCCCCTAAGGGAGACTCGAGCCCTGAGCCAAGAGGGTTCCTGGCTTTGTGTCAGAAAGAATTCCCTGTGGGAGCCAGACAAGAGGTTACAGCAGAAGCAAGTGTGCCGAACAGGGAGGATAAGCAGGAAAAGCCACTCCATAGAGAGAGTGGTGGGCTGTCCTCACCGGAGAAGGAGGAGCGACCCCAACCATCTCTAGAGGTTGAGCTTATATCTGTTTGTGGTTTCTGTGGAAAATGACTATTATGGGGAAATAAAATAGAAAAAATGTTGGGGCTAACTTTACCCTTCACCAGGTATATCTGTAGTCTGTTTTCCCTTTACGGTATGGGTAAATGGTTAGGTATACCCAGACCATAATGGGTATAGTAGCTACTATAAATGGGTGAGTAGCTACTAATCTCGCAGGGATTTTCTTTGTTCCCGAGGCTCCTTGTGGTCTGCCTGCATCTCCAGTCATCCGACTTCCCTGTCAGGCAGCGTGTAGCAGACCCCTGACTTAACTCTGACTTCAGTGAATTTATGTAGTCCTCAGGCCCCTCTCTTACATTATTCTGATCCATCACCGCCACTGTCATAGCAAGGGCTAACCATGTTGGATAACGTTTCTGATTGATCATCCCCAACACACATGCACGCACACACAATGACTAAGTGGGAGTGGTTATGCTAATAACAGGAAAGGGGGCGTGGTCTTTGAGCAGACAAAAACTACTGGGCGTCCACTGCTTAAGATCAATGGGCATTCTATCATATGACTGGGTAGACTGGCTACCAGCCCTCAGTCTCAGCACTAGAGTTTAGGGAGAAAGACTCCAGGTGCCCCATTTGTGTTAGGTTCTGCCCAGATACAGCCAATGGTAACTGGGAAGGGAAGGTCGATTTGCATAGTAGCAATTTGATTGCAGACCTTGCTCCTGTAGGGGAATGCTGGTGTCATATACGAGCAGCATCCTGGATCAAATAGACACCCAGGAGGAATTTGCCAAACCGTACAACGGGATTGTTTATTAAATTTCATTTTTACCTGATACCTGTTTTCCATTGGTCTTGACACTGTGTACAGGAAGCCCCAGATTAGTTGCTCTGTGCTTTAGGAGGACTCCAATAGACCAAGGAAAAGGATAGAGTCTGTTTTTCATTTGTTGTCAGGCATGTAGGTTATTGAGCTCATCCCCCAGCTAGGAGGTCAACTATGCAGAGTTTATATCACAAGGAAATTTTGTAACTGAATCAAAGTGTGGCAAGTTTTCTAGCACTTCAAACAATGGAGTTCTTTAATGTATTCAGGGCCTGACATCTGCTGTATTGTTTAAATTCAGTTCCTGCTTATCAGAACCTCAGTGACTGAGTAAGCTTATGCTTTGTTGATAAATTTCTCTAATGTATTTACATATATGAAAGTAAAAGCCAGCTTTTATTCTGCGGTGCACCTGCCGTATAAAGTGTAGTCGGCCTATTAGAAAATTAAAAGGCATGCAATTCTGTCTCAGTGGGACGAGCTTTTAGCAGCCATTACTGTCAACCTGAGCTGCAGGAAAGGGCGCGCCGGAGGGACACGAGGCGCGGCTTGTCCTAGACGGCTGAAGCTCGTGTCCAACATGCCCCCTCCCTCTGATGGGCATTGTTACTCCTGCCCCGGTCTGGGAAGAATGTACTTAATGTACTTTTCTGATCTTAAGGGAAGAGGTTATTGCAATGAAAATGACGTCGTATTTCAGTAGAATCAGGCCTCCTTTCTGAGGGAGCAATCCCAGGGCCTTAAGTTTGGTCCAGTGTGCCAACAGTGAGGCTCTGACTTTTCAACCTTAATATATATATTAAGTGTGTGTATGTGTATATAAAAAATACACACACATGTATACATGTATACACACATGCATATATAAACACAGTATACCCACATATGTTTACTTTCCTAACATATAGTAATTTGCCATACATGTCATGTGTTGCACATTGTGTGTGACGAATGACTACTGTGGGTATTCTATGCTGTTAGAACTAATTATTGTAATAGTGTGATAGATGAACACATGCCTCCGTGAAAGTATAATTTAGGAAAGAAAGAAGGGAAGAAGGAGGAACAATATTTGGAATGCTTCACAACTGCTTTGGTAGAGCTGGCGTTTCTGGTCAGCTCCCGACACCTGTCTTTGGTCTTTAGGGAACCTCTTTGGGGTGTGAATATGCAGGAGGTGTGGGCCAGGCGTGGGTGGGCCATGGCTGGGACCAGGGAGAGTGCTCCTCATGGTTCTAGTCATCTAGTTTGGCCTTGTTTTAAAAAAAAGTAGGGTACTAAGGTGTTGACTCATTTGCTCCTACACCAGCTTGTCCTTTCTTCCCAGAACACCTGCCTGTGCCCCAAACCTGGGGCTTGGTGGGGCTCGGGCCAGTTTTAGAGAGTCTCAAGGCACCCACCGCCCTGGGTGCAGGGCATAGCGCAGAGATGATGCTCAGTAAGTGTCTATTTTTGAAAAAGCCAGTGAGCACTACAATTTTCATCTCTACTACTTGGTCGTCAACATATAATCTTGCGTCTCATTCATCTATTCAACCTAAGTGAATCAATTAGCACCTGTAATCCCTCTTCTTGTTCCGGTCCGGGTGGGGGGGGTGGGTGCATACACAGATCGACAGCATATAGGCTCTGCCTTCCAGGTGTTCATTGTTTAGGGGGGCAAAGGTCTGTGGACAGTCAGTTAAAGCGAAAGAGGCGCGTAACCTGCCCTATGTAATTGTACTGAATTAGGTCCTTAAGTCGCCACCCAAACTGCTAGATCCCAGAAGATAAATCTAATGTAAATAGACACACTGTTATACAACCAGAAGAGTTGTAATAAAGATATAAGTGTTGCTTCTTTACTTTGCTCAGGTATATATTTTCTCTTCTCAACTAGGCTTATGTCCTTAAATCCAGCACTTGCTGGTTTAATGATAATGGCAATGAGGCTGGTAACAATGGCAATAATGACAACAATGGTAAAAACTAGTTTTTACTAAATACTCACTATGTACCGGGCACAGTGCTGAGGGCTAGATGTGTGTTGTTGATACTCTCAGTTTATTTTTACAGTGTATTTCGTGTCACGCAATTAGTAAATAACAGCCCACACACTTACAGGAATGCTAGTTAATAAACTTGAATCATTTTACTGCTTCTCCATCTCCTCGAGTCCCATCTGCCTTGTGGTCGATCGTTCTATGCCTAAGCAAATAAGCAAATACAGTTTTAATCTTGTATGTATCTGGTTTTCAAAGCACTGTGACATTCTGAGCAGCATTTTGCCTACAAATAGATACATGCAGTTTTCAACTGAGCCCTTATTCTTGGCAACCTTGACCAGCTGACTTGGTCACAGGGGGCAAGTAGCAAATGCCCTTGGTGCCTTTGGTGTGTTAGAAGGGGAGAGAGGCCAAGAGGTAGCTGACCTTGTGGCGTCCTAGGGCTTCAGACCTGGCTGCATCAACAAGCCCTGGGTGACAGAGTGCGATGCCACAGTCCCAGATTAATGAGCTTTTACTCCAGCTGGTCTTGTCACTGATTACACCTTAATCCTGGAGCAAGTTGCTGATGTGGTTTTGTGTTGTGCTGTTGTTCTCTCAGGGAGCCAACCTGCAAGGGAAGAAGGATGAGCTGACCCAGAACAATTAACTCCACCTCAGAAGCTTCTCCACCTTGCAGTGGATTAAGCGTTGAGATTTGGAAGAGCTGGTGGTTTTACTATATTGAAGCAAGATAAGCTTAAGGGCAGGGATAAATAAAATGTCAAAATCTGGGTACAGTATTTCTGCGTAGAACTGTATTCTTCTTTTTCCCCTCTCCTGCCAGGGTAACCGGAACTCTGCTGACAGGCTTAGCTAGCGAGAAAGCCACAGGCAATTCTGGAAGGACTGGGAGGTACTGTCTCTAAGGGACACACCCACCCCTGGTGCCCCTCTGGGGCACAGCTTGCCTGGCGTAGCTGACTTCTTCTCAATTTCAGTAGTGTCTTATTTTCTGATCCACATGGAACACCAACAGTCTTCTGAGCAGATGTCCACCATCATGCACTCGTAGAACAGCAGTACCTGCATTGGGGGGACAAAGAGACGTACAGTGCAAGTTGAGAGAGCGGGTTAGCTGTCTGTTGGATTCTGCACTGGCAGCCAGCCCTGTGTCCTGATCCCAGGTGCCACAGTGTGTCTTCGTGGGTGTTGCATGCAGCGATTATTGGGGCGTGTCCCAGTGGAGTGTCTGTGGTGACAGTGGCTGTGGAGGCCCTTGAGGCAGCATTTGTGGAGTCGTCGGCAGCCAGTGCTCTCTGGAGATCACCAGGGTCCAGCCTGAAGCCAGTGATTCTGCCAACCCCATGGTGATTCTCATTAGCTAGAGATCTCTTTTCCTTTCCTCCTCCTCACCCAGGGCAAAAAGCAAAGGACAACTCAGAACAGATTGTTAGTCTCTGCCCTGAAGGATGTTTTGCTGCAAAAGCCAGCGTCCTGTCGACTGTGAAAACAAGGATATAGAAGGGATACCCACCCTAAAAAAAGGAAAGGGACTGAGGCTAGAGTGAGGTAGTTTCCCTGCAAGAGGTCCATCCGTGCTACCCAAGACAGAGGATGTTATTCATCCCTGGGCTCGTACCTGTTCAGTGCCACCCCAGTGGCCCCAGGAGAGCCACCTCCCCCCGGGGTCCAGAGGTGCTTCGGATCTGGCCCTTTGGGTTCTGGGTCCTGTTGAGGATTATAACTCACTCCCATTCCCATAACTGCATCGTGTACAGCAGCCTGTGGTTCCTGGACTTACACATTTAGTTTATTAAACCTTAATGTTATTTTTTAATTAAAAAAGAATATACACCCATTAAAGGGAGCCAAACAGTGAAAAGACAAAAACAAAAACAAAAACAAAAACCCAAACATGTTATTACTGTTTTACTTGCCACTCACATCCAGCTTCCTTGGGGTGCATGATGCTAAGAGTTTTGGGTGATTCTGTTCATATCGTTAACGCCCAACTTGAAAATGCCGACAGATGTAAACGTATGACGGGGTGATATTTTTATGTAAGAAAACAGGAGTAACTCTTCATAGGACTCTGACAAACTGTTTATTTCACTTAATGAGTCGTGGGTGCCTGTCCAGAGGAAGGAGTTTAATAAATGGGTCAGGCTTATAAGCATCAAATAGGATGATGTGGTGTGCCGCATTAAATGACCGCATGCTTAATTAACTCGTGCAGCGCGTCCAGTGTTCTCAGGGTTTTTTAATCCTCCTAACAACCCTATAAACCAGGCAGGACTCGTAGCTCAGGTTTACAGATCAGAGAGATGAGGCTGAGAAAAATTAAGTGGTGCGCCCAGTGGCCATCCAGCTGGTAACTGGCAGAGCTGACTTCTGAGTACACTCTCCTAGTGCTTGTGCTCCCCAGCCTCGCCTTTGCCTTCTAAATGGGTCTTTCGCTGGTGTCCACAATATTTGCTATCGCTTACAGTGCTTCAGTAAACGTATTTGTAAGCAGGTCCTTGCGTTTTGGTAGTTTTCCCTCTGTGATTTGCGCTAGAGCGCTAAAGGTGATATTGCCGTATCAAAAGTAAATGCATTTATAATGTTCGTGGTTACCTGCAACCACTTTCCAAGAAGGTGGGGCCAGCTCACTTACCACAATGAATGATAGATTGTACATTTCCCAACAATTTCACTAGCGCTGGGTTGTTAATACGTACAATTTTGCTAGTCTCTTGAGTGAAAATGCTTCTTGATGTCAGTGTGTTTTAAAGGGTATCTCCCTGACTATTAATGATATTGACTGATAGTTCATTGGTCTGTGGTGCTGTTGACCTCCCCCCAATCGAAGGTAATTAATCATCCCTTCCTCAGTAATCCTGTACGGTATTGTGTAACGTTGTCTTATAATGGTTATCCAATATTTATTTGGTTCAGTTTAAAAACATCTACTACCCCCATATCCTATGCCTGGCACTGTACTGGAAATAAAGGTATGAGTAGGAAATTCTTGCTTTCCTGCCCTGGCTGGTGTGGCTTAGTGGATTGAGTGCTGGCCTGTGAACCAAAGGGTCACTGGTTTGATTCCCAGTTGGTGCACATGCCTGGGTTGTGGGCCAGGTCCCCAGCTAGGAACGTGGGAAAGGCAACCACACATTGATGTTTCTCTCTCTTTCTCCCTCCCTTCCCCTCTCTCTAAAAATAAATTTTAAAAAATCTTAAGGAAAAGAGCCCTTGAAGGGAAAATAATAAAATAAATGTTTTAGGCTCTCTGAAAGTCAGTTCTGTATCTATGCTTGTCTGTACCCTCAGTTTTTGGCTTCATGCCTTCCATGATGTTGTTTGGAATAATGTGCTACCCTGAGGAGGGTCTTGTGAAGCGCCACCGCATCGCACCGAAAGGAAGAACACAGCCGGCGCTACGTGCGAGAAGTCCATAGAGCACTTGGCGTGCAGGGCAGCCCCCTGAATTTTGACAAGAATCTCCCTGCACACCCACTTGAAGGCTCACGGAGGTTGTTTCTGCAAGGTTCTGACCATGTTCTGCTTGCATTCTGCCCAGAGGTGCTGCAGGGCTCCCGGAGACTCCTGTGATTGGGTCTCTGCCGAGTTCTTCACTTCTCATTTTAGCAAGTAATGGATGAGACGCACACAGAAGCAATCATTGCCCTGATGTTCTAGTAACTTTATCAATAATAGTGCAGGAAACTAATGCCGAAATGCCCGACCTGGTTATAGATTCAGGAAGTATTTAGAACGTTAAGTCCCATTTTGCAACACTGCCTTTGAACGCCACGTGGTAGAATTGTATACCTGTGGAGTCCCCCGAGATACAGATCACCACCATCCAACTTCTTAGTAGGAACCAAATGTTCCCGTACCCTCATCACCCCTCGTAGAGCTTTTCTGCTCACTTGAGGCTTTGGTGTGTCCTTTGATGTCAGCGCTGGAGCTTCTTATTAATAAGTACTTGAACGGTGGGGATTAAGTGTTCTTGAGGTATGGGCACCCAGATGGTCAGAAGCTACCCCGGATACAATTTAATCCTCACCTTCTAGCAACCTACAGTCTCAGTATCCAGTCAACACGACTAGCTCGCCCTCATTTTTTAGGTGTCAGCATGAATACCACCTTATTTTTAAAAAGTCATTTATCTCCACCTTATTAAAAAGAGGTCCTTGGCTTTGCTCTTCAGGTGCTCTTTATTTTATTCATCGCAGGTGCCATGGCCCATAATGATTTTATTTATTGCTTGTCTACCCACTGATGCCACCACAGAATGCGTAAGCTCTCTGAAGGCAGGGATCTGTCCGGCTTCTTTCCGTTGTATCTTAAATGCCCAGGAAAGTGTCTGGCACATAGAAGTTGAAGAGAGACTTGCTAAATTAATTGAATGTATAAATGAATGCATACCTACAGTCATTCTCAAGGTATGAATCCACACATGAGTATGACCTGGTAGTTGTCCTCTAGGAATTCACAGTCTGTAGGGGAGACAGACAAATAAATGAGAGATTGTGTGAGCACGCCCAGTGCCATAACGGAGGTGCCAACACATGCTTCAGGCTGAAGGGAAAGCTTTCTGAACGAACGGATACTGATCTGAGTCTTTAAGCACAGGTAGGCATCACATCAGTGAAGGGGGCTAATGGTTTATGTGCGGAGTGAGTGCGGGATGCTAGGCACCTTTAGGTGCCGGTAGCGTGGCATATTGAGAAAATGCACAAGGTGTGTATGGGCAGAGTATTTGGAGATGATTTTGGAAGACTAGAAATGGCCAGTTTTGCATAGAAATGCATACTTTTCTGTCGCATGCATTCCCAGAGGAAGTAATATATCAGGGAAAGATGTGGGCCAAGGGAAACACTTGATAAAATGTGAATTTTAGGGAAAAATGATCTCATTCTCATGTCGAACATTGATTCATAAAGAGCAAACTGCTGACCACGAGAACAGTGGTCCGTGAGGGAAGAAGTAAGAGATGAAAAGGAGCTGACTTTTCAGGGCTCGAAGGAATGCAGTGTGGGGTGTGGGGGTGGTGCTCGTTCCCGTTGATCTTACAAAGTGGAAATGAACAGAACCGATTGGATGTGTGGGACGGTGAGAGGAAGAGACAGATCTGCAGTGACTTCCCTGCCTTTGTCACAAATAGTATAGCTGACAGTGAAGTTATTTAATGCATACATCTGTTCTACTGAACACCTACAACTAGTGAGTGAGAAAGGAGTTTAGAGACAGCTCCTTGAAGGAAAAAGCTGTAAAGTGAAATAAAAGGAGGAAACATGACTTTGCATAACAGAGGTCACAGACTAAAGGGATAGCTCCTTTTCTTTAAGTGAGGACAACCCTGAGCATGTTGTATGGGGTGGGGTGGGGGGGGGAATCAGTGGGAAGAGACTGAAAATGTAGGAAAATCAGAAGGCAAAAACGTTGGTAGAAAATTGAGTGGCAGAGAGGATATGAATTTGGAGCTTCTATGTGTGATTATCCAGCCATTGTAGAACTGGGTAGAGCAGGGGGTGAAGGGGTCCTCTCTCACCAAGCAGGGAAGCCAGAGCGGGACACTCATGTAGGGTAGCCTTTCTGGGGGACCGGAGCTGAGGGCGCTCCTGCCATGTGGGTGTAAGGTCAATGGCAAATGGACTTCAGAAGGGGCTCGGCAAACTGCAAGAGGGGATATGAAGGGGAACGGACTCCTCAGGGGTGTGTAGGTGCTGTGCCGGCGATGCTTAGCTCCCAGCCGAGGGTTGTGCTTTGCTCCAGGGACCCTTGAGTAATACTCAAGAAGGCAGTTGGTTGTGCTGTTTGGGGGAGGCACTGAGAAAGCATGAGAGGGCCAAGGGACTGAATGGTTTGGAGTGCTGGATGAGGGGTCGGGGCTCAAGAGAGAATGAAGTGAAACCGTGGGTGGGAGGAGGGTGAACAGTGAAACAGCAGGACCCTTAACTCAAGCATGTTTAAAAGCCTAGAGAACATTTAAGAAATCGTATTCAGAGGAGTGTGAGTTTTTATATTATACTTAGAACGTACGTAGCCCCCAGGGGACTCCGTGAAAGGGAACTGGTCTGGGCAGGTGGAGTTCATCCGAAAAGCCTTTGATTAAAGCTGCTGCTAAGAAATCCACAGAGCTCTGTGCAAGGAGCTGCCGTTTTTCTGCATGTGTGTGGGACGGCTGAATCTGCCATCAGGTCCCCCACGTTTGAGAGCGACAAGTGACAACTCACCTCCACATCTTTGGGGAACGGTAAGCAGCCTTCTCCCTCCCGGTGATGGTAGACTTTCTCCAGGCAGTTCCTAACCCCGAGACCAAAGACCTGTGTATTAACTACATGTGGTAGTCACTGAGGGACCTTTGTTAAAACAGAGGGGCCAGCCTGCATATCACGTTAAAGTGATATCGGTGTCCTTTCTGGTCACCGTTTGTTTGTTTTTTAGTGTTCTATTTATTTATGTTTAGAGAGAGAGAGAAGGGAGGTAGAAAGAGAGGGAGAAAAACATCAATGTGTGGTTGCCTCTAGCATGTCCCCTACTGGGGACCTGACCTACAACCCAGGCAAGTGCCCCTACTGGGAATTGAACCAGTGACCCTTCGGTTAGCAGACCTGTACTCAATCCACTTGGCACACCAGCCAGGACTAGTCACTGCTTTTTAAACTTTTTTTTCTTCCTAAAATTTGCTCTGGAGCCCATGCCCAAAATTTAAAAATCCATTTTTTTTTTAGTTTAATTTTTGGACTTTAATCGACCTTGTCTTTGGCTTCTCCTATTCCCTTCTATTCGGGATTTCTCTTCCTCAGCTTTGATCATGCCACTTACTGGAATTCTCAATAAAAGAAGATCATCATACATTCCAAGTGATGGTGAACCACTTGTAGGTTCTGCCAAACTTCATGAGCTCTTGCAAGGCCGTTCCATAAACAAGTCAGCATCTAGACTTGGGTGTTGGACTGCTGGGCACGAATCTAGGCTCGGTCCGCTTACTCTGAGATGGTGGGGAAGTTTTCTTATCTCTCTGCCCCATTTCCTCATCAGAAAAACAGGCTGTAATGGCGTTAACCTCATAGGGTTATGGTGACACTTAGGTTTAATATGCATTACCTACTACATGATACAAAATGAACAAAAACCCTGGATCATGTACTTCTCTAGTCTTTGTTTGAAAACTCATCCCCTTTTGTTCGATTTGCCTAATAAATAACGATAGCCACAGATTTTGAGGATTTACTAACACAAGAGGCGCTCCTGTGAGCTCTTTATCATATGTTTGAACTAAATCAATCCTCGCAATAACCCTGTGAGTTTGGGGCCAACATTATACTCGTTTGGAGATGAGTGAACTCTTGCCCATGGTCACAAGAGCACTAAGCAGCAGAGAGGGGATCCGGGTCCAGGCGGTCCAGCTCCAGAGCCCCAGCCTTGGACCTTCTCTTGTGTGATCCCTTTCCTGACCATGCTCTTCCACACATGTGCTGCTTATGTGCTGTTACTTTTGCCATGTTTTCCTTTTCGAATGTATTACTTTGAATTACAAGTACTTTCTGCATACAGTCATACCTCAGGACTCGTTGGCTTCAGACCTCATCAAACCCGGTACTGGTCGCATTTTGATAAGAAAAAGAATGTTTCAGTATTCTGTGCTTGCTCAGGACTCACTGAACTTGCTCGAACTTCTGTGAGTCACGGCGCCACCCTGCGTGCGAGAGGAAATGCTTCATCACACCGTCGCTTGCTTGCCACTCTTCAGTTTTGGCACCAGTCCCAAGTTCTGGAACAAATGAATGATGAGTACTGAGGTACCACTGTATGTATCTGTATGTATTATCCTTACTAGGACTATTTTAAAGACTGCTTGTTATTTTATTCACCTTTGTATACCTGGAAGCAAGTACAATTCTTGGCTTATAGTAGGTGTTCCGTAAAAAGGAACACCAGGACAAATATATGGGGGAAAGAAGATTTAAAAAAAAATATCTGTGACATCTGTGGGTTTAATTAATGGATGTGAAGCTTGTTCCACTATATATATCTATATCTATATCTATATCTATATCTATATCTATATATATATACCACAGGTAATCAAAGGTTAACAGAAAGTGGTTTACTCAAATGTCAGGTTCTTGCTCTCATTTATTGTCCTTGCGCATCAAGGAGGTGATGGATATTAATCTGATGTCAGCATGTAAGTCACCACGCTGCGCTGCATGCCTACAATGCTGCTTCCATGGGTGACGGTGAAGTGGAGATGAGTTCATTTCTCTTACTGCCTTGTAGTTTTTTCCCTTCTGTTTGCATTAGAGTGTTGTTTATAAACAAACGCAGTGTTGAGTCCATGTGAATTAACCCGGAGCGTGGCACACTGTGCTGTCCCTGGGGAATTCACTTTGGCCCTGGGGAAATGGAACACCTTCACTGACCATGCAGAGCGGTGGGCAGTGGCCAGGGGACTATGCATGTCAACGAAGCTGGCTACCAGGTCAGGGGGCTGGCCCTTTGTATCAGAGGACAAGAAGAATGCAAGTAGCATTAGTAGAGAGCATTTGAAAATGCCTTTTCTTATTTCAAGTGAAGTTTCCAAAATACTGTCCCGCCATGAATCAATGAAGTGAGGGCACTTTCAGCTCTGTTCTCTTTCAGAATGGTGTGCTGACGAGTTATTCCTCAGCACGGCTTTATTCCTTCCCCCTGCTGGGATGTATTAGCAAGGTCCTCACCTTTGGTTTATTGGCTTCAAACAATCTGTGATTGCAGAGGATTATGACTTCTTAGCTTGCAGAAGCCAAGGATGCAATCAGCTCCTGAAAGGCACAGGACTTACTTTTTTTTCCCTTTTAAAAAATGTATATTTATTTCTGCCAGCATTTCTGGGGATTTAGACTTAAAAGAGCTTTGGAAAAGAATTTATCTTTGAATGTCCTGCTTCATCACACCTTTCAAATAAGAACATTGTGTCAGGCCAATGTGAACTTAGCTTTAACTCTTTGAGTTTGAAAGAAATAAGATGACTTCGCAAAAAAATCTGTCTTTCCCATCCCCACATCTAAACCAAATTAATTGGGAAGTTTATACTCATTGAAATATGCCAAACATATACCCTTTGAAATAATTGGGGATTTCAATTAGCCATGCCTACAGGGTGATAAATAAGTTCTGTTCTTTGGTGGGACCAGGGGATTTTTGGTCTGAAAATCCTCAGAACTTGATTACTATATATTGGGGTATCAGTTTTCTTACTTGTATCGCCGTCATTCCCCAACTTTCTGGATCACCCTTCTCAATCTGTTATTGTCAGTCTCCCTGCTGGAAACCTCCCATTTCTACCCTCCAAGGAGTGTCAGCATTTAAACTCTCCTCCTCCTCCTCCACTGCCTGGGAAATTTCTTCTTAAGGGGTTGCAGAAAGCAGTCCCAACAGCTTGTCTCTTAAAAACATAACAAGCAAGTGTTGTAACGCAGAGACTGTCCTTTCACCAGGGTGCAGTGGGTCCCGGCCATAGCAGCCTTGACAATCAGGCGTTTCGGTCACCAAGTGCTTCTACTGACTGCCATGTCCATGGTAAGTCTGGCCTTGGAGTCCCCCTTCTTGGCAGCTCTGCACAAGTCGGAGGCTCATGCTTTGATGCTGAGATGACCTGTGAATCTGTGGACTCTGCCTGTGCCCACCACTTCTTAAATTTGGGTCGGTTTTAGAGCATCTATAAAAATGTTAGACTCTTGTTCAAAAGGACCCTACTTACTTACTCACTGGTTAATCAAAGCACAGGATACAATTGCTCCTCCAATCACCAGGGAGCGTGTAGGGTGCGGGTGGTGGGCAGTGAAGTCAGCCACTGTCCCTACTCCTGGCAGCAGGGAGCAGCTGAGAATGGCTGCTTTTATGAGAGCCCTGATTAGCTCAGTGTCACTGGCCAGCGTGGCAGCCTGAGGTACATCAAATCACCACCTTTGCTCTTTGGTGTGCATTCATTCGTGTTCCTCATCTTTTCCAGATATAACTCTGCAGGATATATTCAGACTGAAAATTAGTGCCATTCCTCTCGTTCCAAAGACCTATTGTTGCAGGGCAAAGGTCAAGGTGCAGGTATCAATCTAATTTATAATGGCAAACATTAAACTGGATGGTGTGTGGTGTGTTAAGCCCCTGAGATAGGTCTTGTAGAAAGGCAGAGAGCAGATTAAGGTTGTTGATTTTGGTTCCTCTTCCCTCCACTTCCTAGGGCTGTTTTCTTCATCGATTTAACACTTTCTACTACTCAGTGGCCCCTATACCCACACACTGGAAATTAAACTGACTTTCCTTTTCTTGTGGATTCTTTATGGAGAAAATATTGTTAAGTTGGTTGCTTAATCTACTCAAAGCTTGGTTAATGTTACCCTCTCTGGTCCCATCTTCATCATGTCATGAATTGGACCAATAATAACTCAGCATTTCAGATTCAAGGGAATGCATATGCACTAATTTAAGATTGCATTGAGTGTTCGTCGTTTTTAACCAATGGCAGAAATTGATTAAAAAACAAGGTGGTCCCAAGGAGCTACTAGTGATTTTGTTGGTGTTAGATAGCGCCCTGCCACATCTTAGAAGTCTGTTGTTTTGATTTTCCACAGTGCCATTAGAGCTGAAGCTTGGTGTATTCAAGAACAGTGTTTTCAGTTGATACTTTCCTTTCAGGAAATGGAGCTATAATTTTCCTCTGGGGCTTATGTGAACCTTGTCATCATCCAGGCCACAGCTGATCTGTGGAAGAAGTCAGAGTTCAGTGAATCCTGAACAATAGCCGTGTTTTCAGCTGCCCAGCATCCCTGAAAACCCAATTCCCCACAAGTATGACCCCTATAGGTTTCAACCTATAGGTTGAGGAAAACTGTATTTGAAGCTCCAGATACATAGTAGGGCTCTCATGTAAGTTGAAATAATAGAAACTAGAGAATTACCTTGACTAAGTTACCTTCCATATTTAAACTTTGATTTCCATTTCATATACTGAGAATAATAATAATTCTATTAAGCAGGTTACTATAAAGAGAAAATAAAAAATTTAAACAACTTATCTGGCACATTTTATTCTATTTATTTTTATTTGTTAATTGTTGTTCAAGTATAGTTGTTGTTTGGCACATTTAAATTATAAGAGATACAAACACACTGAAACTCAGATTGTAAAGGAAAGAAAGGAAAAGGTATTATTTACCGAAAAGGCTGTGTGAACCTTACTTTCCTCATTTGTAAATGGTATTCCAGAAATTCTTTCTTTGCTTAAGGCTGCTACAGATATCTGATAACCAGATATTTTGATGGTCCACCTGCTCGGCGCGTTGGAAGGCGCTCTGTGGATGTTACATATCTTTAGCTGGGAGTTGAAACTTGACCTTTGGGCTTTCCTCCACCATGGCAGGGGCACGCTCCATGCAACTGGCCGAATATCATTGTAACTGCCTGGGTATAGGACTCCTGGAGAGTGTTTAGCAACTTTTTTTTCTTTGTAGCACTGGAGCAGAGGAGAATGTCTGTCACATAGTGAGTACTCAATAAGTATCTCTTTCATGAAATAGTGAATTAATAAAGCACTGATTTTATTTTAGTTTCCAGTCTATTGATCATATGCCTGGCGATATGCTAAGCATATTTCATACTCAGTGGCTCTTAATCCTGAGCCCATTAGAATCTCCCAGGGAGCTTTACGTAGTATTATGTATGTGGCCCCACCAAAAACAGATTGAATCAGAGTCTCTGTGACTTGAGCCCGGGACATAGGTGGTTTAAAAGCTACCCAAGCAATTTGAATGTGTGAGAGACATAGAATCAATGAACTCCTGACCCACTGTTTTCCTGGGGTTTGCTCGACTAGGCGGCTTGCTGATGTTGCCAATTACTTACTTCTGGGCGTCCAGCTTTCTGTGAACATGTTCTCCCATCTTGCCATTTGTCATGGCTAAAGTATTCTACATTAACAAGGATGCAAATTTATCATTCACATTAATGGGGTAATCTCTTCGGCATCTCGTTCCAAATGCAGTCGTGATGTCCATGTAAATCAGAAACTTAGATCTGCTTGTGTTGTGAAGGAAAACATGTAAATCAGGATGGAGAAAATTAATGATGACTAAGATCCCTGATATGCTGTAAATTGCTGAGGCCTGGGTCGCAGAATGGTTTCAGAATCACAACTACAAGTAATTACTCCATAACTTTATGAAATGAGGAGGCAGTGCCTGCGAGGTGCTGAGAAATGGGGGCAAATTCCTACTGAAGTGTTCAGTTGGCATCTCTTCTGGCACAAAACCACCTCAAAATTGCCACTGGGGGTGGTGTTTTACCTTTGGAGGTGCTGCTGATTCTGAGGAGGGCGGAGCAGACAGGCTCACGTTGCGTGTTTGTTGAGGATGTCCTTAGAGCAAAACCTGTCTGGATTCTTTGGAAGCATACTGCTTTTTCTTTTTCAGATGGTTAACATTTTCACTCAAGTCCCACTAACGTGGGATTTTGTGCAAGGAGCACAGTCACATTGTCACCACGCATGTGGTAGGGACAGGGGGAAACATCACTATCCCTCGAAGACAACATGCACCTTTGCCTTGTCACCCAGTGACACAGTTAAATAACGACTCAGGATCCCCATAATAACACAGGTGACAGGACTGCTGTGAGTTACTTCAGGGAAGGGTGATTAGATGCCAAAATGAATGCTATCCGGGGAGCTATCAGCAGCCAAATGTGAAGTTATTTTTACTCAAGGCAGTGATTTCTACTCTGTTTTTGAAAACCTTAGGGTATCTCCAGGTGTATCAAAAAATGTCATACAATTCTCAAAAATAATAATATCCTTGTGGAGTATATTCATACTGTAGTGTGCTTTTAGTACTGAGCATGGAGGTGGGTGAAAATTCACAGCAGGTCACTGCTCCAGAAATTAGGGATCAGGTGGGTTGCTGATTTGCTTGACACAGCGTTTCCCCATGAGAACACCCCCAGAGCATAACCATCCATGTCCCCAGGTCTTGCTTTATGAGCCGCCTGGAACCATGCATGTCCGTGACTATTCCTACTGCTCTGGAAGAATCTGCGTGTCTTTTCCCCACCAGACATTTTTCCTCTTGTTTGCACATGCTACCCGGATCTGTGGTGCATTTATCTCCTAACACCGTTTTGTTTCCCTTCGTGCTCTTACCTTTGATTCCAGAAGTGTTTTAAAAATAATGGATGGTAGTTAATAAACAGCGTGGCAGGCAGGACAAAATGGACAGTGGTGTGCTCATTTTGAAAGACTATGCTGTCTGCAGATAATTTACCAGGACTGCGTGCTGGCATGCGCAGCCCCACAAGAAGGACTTATCCCTGATCTTAAACCAAAATCATTGTTGAAAGTTTCCATTATTCATAAGGCATGAGCCAAGAAACCTGCAGGAGGCTGCCCTGGGATGATGCCTCTGAGCAGGTGGGTCTCCGGTGCAGGAGTCAGAAACAGGCGAATGTCTGTATTCGTACACTCGGGGAGATTGTCAGCCTTCAGAGAGAAGCTGACGCTGGAGTCTGGCACCGTGAGACAGAGTTTTCCGCCCTTGTTACTTGGAATGTTTCCTGCCCCCTTACAGACTCTCCCCACTGAGTTCTGGGACTCTGCTCTTGCGGCTGCTGCTAGCTCCATCATGTTGAACATATTTCATCGCTTCTCTGTCTTGCCTCTACTGTAAACCCTTTGATGGTAGGACAACGTTTCTTTGTGTGTCCCTCACCTACTGGAGTGCCTGGCCCATTAAATAAGCTCATTAAAATTATTTAAAGGAATGACTGAGTGGCCACATGGATAAAGATCGAAAAGGCTATTTCTGGGATTCTCTAGGTAGAATCTAAGTGAATCCTCCTCCAAAATATTATTGAAGCCTCAGGATGTGCCAGGAGAGGAAGAGCAGGGCAAGGGTTTCCAAGCCTTCTCAAAATTAGGGAAGAAATCAGACAGTATTTATTTTCTCAGGATTCTACCCCACAACATGTGGCTTTTCCAGAATTGCATGCCCATAATTGGTGGGGGTTGTACGGCCACAGTATCTGCATTAATATACCTCAGAGATGACCATCACCGTTCAGCTCTAGGAGATTCTGGCTGCAAGGCTCCATTGAACCCTGCGACGGTCAGTCTCCCTTTGAAAGGCAGGTTTCATCACAGCCTGTCACTGGGCCCTGAAGCTTTTGAGCAGATGTCAGTTGAGCAGAGGCCGTTAGAAGCAGACGACACAGGCTTCCTGGACCTTTGACAGAAATTTCACTTAGGAGCCTTACCTGACTATCAGTGTGATTTATAAAAGAAACCCCACAAAAGTCAAGAACTGTATGATTTCACTCATATGTGGGACATAAAACTGAAAGCAGTAAATGAAAACCAGGACAAGCAAACAAACAAACAAAACCTCACAGACACAGACAGCAGTGCAGTGGTCACCAGAGGGAAAGGGGAATCAAATATCCAGGGTCCAGCGCAAACAGCCCTTCATAGTACAAAATCATAAGCATCTAATTCTATAACACAACAATATCACACACAAGCACACCGTATGACATTTTAGGTGAAATGTTCAATTTAAATCTATAAATTACTACACCTATATTATTCCCCTACCAACCACACTCAAGCAGGTGTTACTTTTGCTGGACCCTGTATATATGGTTGACAGAAAGAGATTCAACTTTGGGTGGTGAACACACAGCGCGTTATATAGGTGATATGTCATAGAATTTTATACTTGAAACCTATATATTTTTGTTAACCAATGTCACCCCTATAAATTTAATTTAAAAAATACAAAAAAAAGAGTCCTGACTCCTAAGAACCACTGTGTGTCCCCAGATCCTATTAAGAAAAAACAAAACATAGAACAAGGTGTACCTGATTCAAGCACCTGCAACATAGGTACAGCTCTCCTGTATGGGCACCATGCCTGTGAGTTGGATGTTTCCTTTAACACAAAGACAGTAATTTATAATGAGATGCACTAATGCACACACACGGGTAAACCTACACATGCCAGCTTCTGTGCGTATTTCCAGTGGCCAAATGAGGCAAGCCTAGCAGAGGGTTCTGCGAATAATTTGTATTCAGAGATACAGCGGTGCTGCCACTTTGCAGGGTAAGCTGATGACTGTTTACTCAAAGCTTAATGACTCTGTTAGGAGTGACCTTTCCTAGTGATTTTCTAACCAATCAGTCTTAACTGTTTAATTAATTAATTTTATTAAGCAAAACAGGGCTTTCCCATTTCTTCTCTCTGAGCAAGCATTCATTTACACCATACTCCAAATTATTAGTTCGGGAATGTTAGTGAGCGTACATCGTTTATTTTTATTTTTCTGGTTGGTATCTCAGCAACTGAGTGTTCTCATTTACCCTGTGTGTGTGTGCACGCGCATGTGAAGAGGCATATACTCTTGCAAGTTTGCGAGGTCATGTGTTTGTTATGGAAACCTTGCTGACTGTTCTAAAATTCAGCTAAGAACAGCAGCTTAAGTGACAAAGTTTGATTTTCCGTATACCCGGGATGCTAAAACAATGGAAGGAAAATGAACCAGAAAGCCTGCAGTGCAGCCTGTCTTGGGTGATCTGGTTTTTCAGAAGCTGATTAGGACAATGATATGTCTCAGTGGGGCATCATTATTAGAGACAGGGAAAGAAGGAGAAAGAGAGGGCGCCTTTTCTTTTATAATAAGGCTATTTTCCTCAGGGAGAAAAGTCAACACAAGCCCTGCCTCTGTGGATCTCAGTTGTCAGGAATGGGCCAATCCACATCTTTTTCTATTCTTTTTAATAGCCCAGGCTTTTCTCCTACTTTTTTTTTTATTGTTTGAATTTTCCATTAGCAATTACAGGGAGATGTGCATGTAATGGATAATGGAAAGCAGATGGAAAAAGGATGAGCAATTGAGATGATTTTAGAAATCCTTTGTTCTGGAAAACGGTAATCTCTTCTGGTCTTCCACATAATCCCCCCTCAAGTCCCTCTTCTAAGAGTAAGCCACCCTTGAACACGGAGCAGCTCTTCACCACTGAAGCAGGTTTGTGGAGACAGGGTGGCATGGGAGGTGCCCCCCCGGCTCTCACCTGTGGGGGTCGGTGCCTTTCCTACGGATGTTTAATGTGTCTTGTCAGCAGTATATGCTTTACATACACATCCTTTAATAACATGGACCTGCAAGTAAAAAACAATTGTTCTCTTTTCCTATAAAATGACATACACACACACACACACACACACTGGCTGAAGAAAAACACTTGACAAACAGACGAAGTTCATATACTAAGAAAAAAGGCAAAAGTGAGAGAAAGTATCCGTGAGGGATGCTGAGGGATGCGTAGGAGAAACCTGCGCACTTGCCCCCTGCGTGCGGGGCAGCCTTTCTTTCCCGTACTCCTCTCTGCCTCCCCCCAGGGGGTGGAATAGTGCTGCCCACAGACAGTTTGGGAGGAGTGGTTGCAGTTTAAGGCCCTTGATCTAATATCTTAATGCTACTAAAATTACTTAATAATTCTCTTTCTTCTAACGTAACTGTTAGATTTGTGCCTATGTATGCTTCTGGGTGAGATTTTATACTCTACTTTTATATCTGGTCTTCTTTCCTAATGTTTCAGTATATTAATTTGAACCGTATGAGGTTCTGATTTTTGACCATTTTTGAACCACAGAATGGTTCAATCTGATAGTGGTAGTGAGTGCTCAGTGCAAGGTAGCTCTCATTTTTTCAGCATGTCACACAGATCATCTCATTTAATTGTCACAAAATCCCTCTCTGGTAATTCCTTTGTAAATCCCCACTTTTCAGATGAGACACTCAAGGCTCAGAAAGGTAAAATGACTTCGTTTAGTATTAAATGGCCAGGAAGGAGGAAGCCAGTATTAAAAGTCTGTTCTCTTTGACTCTCTAGAGTTTTCTATTCAATCGACACAAATTATTTTTTAAATACCTATTCTTAATGGCTCCCTAATATCTTCAATAGCATATCGAATGGATCTACTTTAGTATTTGTATCTTAGAAACATTAAATTTCCTGATTCAAATTTACATTGATTTTATTTTTGTATTACTATGAAGAATGCTTTGATGAACATCACTCTTATTGTGTATGTGACTGTCTGTTTCAGCTGGGTTTTAATGCATTTGCTGTCTGTCGTGCTCTCCATAAATGTGTAACATGCGCCTTGAGATTTGCCAGCAAGGAGGTCACTGTTTTGTTTTCTTTTAAATGGTCACTTTTCACTTTCAGAGTGTTTTATTCTGGAATCTGTTTCAGGGCGGAGACAGGGTAGTGTGTTTTTGAAAACATTCTGTTTGTGCCCAAATTTCCAGGTACCCAGCTATTAACAGAGCCTGATACACTTGTAACTGCAGCTCCTTTTCATCAAGAAAATCTTAACAAAAGCATTGGCTTCACTTCCCCATGGATCCCGCTGTCCCTTGAGCACCAGTATTACCCACTCAGATATAGGACAGTGGTTTTCTATTGTGCTCTTTTGATGGGAAGGAACAATTTTATCCAACAGAAATAGACTTGAAGCAATTATGTTTGAAATGCTGCATAGACATTTCAGGTTTTCTAGACGTAAAAGGAAAAACTAATTGTCTAGCATGAAACATTCTTACTTCTCTCAAGCAGCTGTCAAATAGAGGCAACTGCGGGTCACGGGGGTTCGCTCTTCATGATTGGAGAAACTCAGGCTCTTGTCTTGGGCTCTCAATAGGTTACATATCAGTAAGGAGCTTGAGACCATTAAGAAAGGATGCTTTTTAGCGTCTGTATTTCAAACCAATTTCATGCTAAGCCAGGATCTGGTGTAATTTGGGTGTTAGGTTTCTGCTGTCGGGATAGCCATTTCATTGTGATGGTGGTCCCGTCAGGAGCCCAAGGGCAGAGTGTGAATGGTCTGCCTCGGGGAAAACTGGTCATGCAGAGGGGACAGTGTGAGTCCCGCCTGGCCAGCCGTGAGCCCTGGGGACATCTGAAGCTGCTCCGCCTGTAGAGGAAGGCAGGATAGAGGAGGGGACCTTTGTGCTAGCAAACAGAAGGTCGTACAGAAGACGAGTATGTGTCCAGAACCGTGAGGCTTCGCCTGCTTCAAATTAACAACACTGCCAGAGTTTGATGTTTTAATATACGAGGATTCAGTGATTGCAAAAGGATATTTTTAGTGCATGCAAGGTGGGGCAAAACTAGGTTTGCAGTTGTCCCTATGGAAAATAATACAATGATTAATAAATAATAATGCAAGAATAAACTGTTCCATGTACTCACAACTGTGAACCTACTGTTGCCCTACTCTGTATGTTATATAAGATAGGCTCAAAGAGTGAAAGCGTAATTTTAACAGTAATTTTTGAAGTAGCTATGCTTTAGAAAGTATGCCTTTCTTTAGTACAAATTTATCTCCTGAATGAGTAAAAGAATTATTACATTGCATAGGTGGGAATATCTGAAGTTGGTTGAAAGCAGAACAGAGATTTATAAAGCCCTGGGTACTTATGAAAGTTACACAAGGAATGCACTTTGCTTGTCTGTTCTTGTAGGGAAAACAGTGAATTCACATTACAATCATGTTACCTTAACACGCAAAACCAAAACAAAATTTAGTTAAATGTAAAAATGTTAAAAGCTGAGCACGGGGCTCCTACTCATCGGTCGCTCAGGGGATATCTAGCAGCGGTGTTGCATGGAGATTTTGATTGTGGGCTTTGTTTTTCTTTTGTTACCCAGTGGTCATTTTGATGATATCTGTTAGGCTAAAAGATTTCTTTCAATCATTGAGCACTTGATCGTACACCTGTGTCATCCTACATTTCTCACTCAAACAAGTTGTTTAAAATGAAACAGCAGATGATTGTTTAAAAAGCCTTTTTCAAAAGAGTGAGAAAACAAGATACAGACTGAGAGAAGATATTATTAAAAGACTCATCTGATAGAGGATTGTGATCCAAAATATACAAATCATGCTTAAAACCCAACAGTAAGAAAATAACTCACTTAAAAAAAATGGGCAAGAGGTATGAACAAACACCTCATCAAAGAAGATGTGGAGATGGAAAATAAGCATGTAAAAGGATGTACAACAGCATATAAGGGAAATGCAAGTTAAAATGATAATATTACACTGCACACTTTTTAGAATGGCTAAAATCCAAAACACCGAAAAAGCACAACAGTAGCGAGGATGCGGCATAACTGGGCCTCTCATGCGTTGCTGGTGGGTGTGCAGATGTACAGCCCTGGGGAAGACAGTTTGGCCGGTTCTTATAAAACTAAACATAGTCGTACCATAGGATCCCGCAATCTTACTCCTTGGTATTTACCCGAATAAACTGAAGACATGCCCACACAGAAAATCTACACATGGATGTTTATATTAGCTTCATTTATAACTGCAAAATTGTTGGTTCAACCAAGGTGTCCTTTAGTGGGTGAATAGATAAATAAACTGTGGTATTTCCAGACAATGAAATCTTATTTAACACTGAAAAGAAATGAGGTATCAAACCATAAAAACACATGGGGAAATCTTAAATGCATATTACTAAGTGAAAGAAGCCAATCTGAAAAGGCTACATGACATTCTTGAAAGGGTAAAACTATGAAGACTATAAAGGAATCAGTAGTTTCCAGGGTTCTGGGTTGGAGGGGGTGAGGGAGAGACGAATAGGTAGAACATTGCGGATATTTAGGGCAGTGAAACTATTCTGAAGATACTCTAATGGTGAACACATGCCATTATATACATTTGCCAAAGCCTATAGGATGTGCAACACCAGGAATGAGCCCTGATGTGAACTGAGAACTTCGAGTGATGACTGATGTGTCAATGCGTATGCATCCATTATAACAAATTTACCACATTGGTACACATGTTGGCAGTGGGGAACACTGTGCATGTTTGGGGGCCAGAGGGATATAGAAACGCTGTATTCCCACTTATTTTTGCTGTGAATCTGAAACTGCTCTAGGAAACAAAGCCTATAAAAAAGTCTTTGAATAATTCTAATTTTGATGCTCTCTACGCTTTGACTTTCTGTTCAACAGTTTTACCTGTGTGTGTGTTGTTTGTATACTGTTACAAATCCTACAAAGGGGACTGGGGATTCCTCCAGGTAGCCAAACCTGCTGGAGACTTCATATTGAGTTGAAGCTACATAGTCTCACTCCTCCACCCCCATCCCTAGCAAGGCAACCCTATAATTTCTTACTGGGTTGAGGTTCTACGTTAGTGCTCAGTGGTAGCTGTTTGTTGAGCACGTGGCATGTGGAAAATGCTCCAAGGAAATCTAAACTTGTCCTTGGCTCAAAATTAAAGTGCCCAAAATAACTTATCCCTTTCATTCTTTCTTAAGCTCTAATGCTCACCACCTGAGGAGACCTGTCTGCTCAATAAGACTGTCCATTTACCAGTGGCATTTTCAGATTCTTGACCTTTTTATATATTTCATAGTGTTTTCAACTTCTGGGACTTCAAAAGTTCAGCAGATCAGGGGGGATTTCTCAAGTCCGTATAAGGTATAGCACACAGGAAAGCAATTTCTTAGATTTCCCTCGTGGGAGTAAGGTGCTTGGATTGTATGAGGTAGGGCTCTTGAGAGAGTGTTTCCAGAAACACACCAGCATAGAAAGAAAGAAGCATGTCTCAGATTGAAGTTGCAATGGGCAAAGGAGGGATGTCAGCCTGCTTACCTGGTTTTGTCTTCCTGGGCACCAGACAGAGGGCTTATAGTTTCTTATAGTTTCTCCTGAATCTGTATAGTTCCTACTGAGGTGGCAGTGCTATGGATGTCATAGTTCCAAGGTTAAGTGTGAGATGGAGGCTCCTATCCCTCCTCAACCCAGCCTCCAGTGTACTGATTTGCAAGGCGAATGATTGCTGTGACCTGTCAGGACATCAACACCCTTCAGTCAAGTAGAGGAGTCGGATAAAGGACATACAAATAGGTCAGGAATATGAGAGAATTTTCTAGGTTCCAAAAATTTTCCAGGAATTTTCAAGAGATCCAGGAAAACGTCACACTCAACCCCATCTTCCTTATTTCAGGAGATTGGTGTCTGTCACATCAGTTGAGCCCGATAAGTACCCAGGAGGCAGAGGCATTCAGCAGGATTGTGGGTGAGGAAATGGGTGAAGGTTTCTTGGGAAGGATTTGCCCGAGTGCTGGACTACTTCCTGTTCCTGTCACATGGTGGTGAAGGAATGGGCCTCAGGACAGTTTCACCTGTATCCCCACAGATTTGGTGATACAAAGACTAGCACTTGACTCTTAACTGAGACACAGTGGTCAACGGGTTGGCCTCTGCTTCGGAAATCCAGAGAGAGAGGGATGGTCGAGCACTGGAGGCTGGGTCCGAAAGGGGGTGCAGTAGCACGGGGCTGAGAGAGTGATCAGTGAGGACCATGTGGAAGAGACTGTTGCTGGGCTCCTCTCAGGTTGTGTGCAGCAGGCCTGTCTGAAGGGGTGAGGAGACCAAACAGTGAAGAGGGTTGGAGTTGGGCGACCAGGTGGCTGACTCTCAGCTGGGCAGAGGGTTTGCACTTGGAGCTTGGATTAAAGATGCAGCCATCCAGGCCTGGGAGCACACAGGAGGCAGCTCAGCAGCAGGCTCTGAAGACTCCACCAAAGAAAGAGCCACTGTCACCATCGGCCACACCCAGAATCTCTGCTGGAAAGTAGCCAGCCTTAGGAAGGATCCTTACTCCTTACCACACTTCTGGAGCCAGGCAGCAAGTAGAAAGTAGATTAGACTGTTCAGAGAGCGGAAGGCCACACCTTTTGCCACAGGGCAGGTGTCTGCCTGAAAGGGAGGGGTTCAGGGTAGAAAGGTAGGGGCGTGGGAGGGATAAGGGGGAGGATTTAACATACCCAAATATAGCCTTTTGATTTCTGTCTTCCCCTGGACATTTCATTTATGGAATTAAGACAGTGCATCGGCTTTAACGTGACTGGGGGGCTATCTGGTAGAGTAAAATCAACAGAAAAGCCCAAGAACCTACCCGAGACTTCCTCTAGGAGTAGGGGAATGTTGCTCTGAAAGACTAAAATTTAAGTGAAGATAGAAATGAAACCGTGTTTTAAGTCCCTAGTTGTGTTTGTTAAACACCTGGTTACAGATACAGGAGCAAATTCGGATGCTGGCCCTGCGTCCAGCAGGTGGGCCCTGGCCCCTGCAGCTCACAGTTCTCCTTGTTCACCTCTCTCTGTTGTGGTCCTTGGGCTCCGGCATGCCGTGGCATCAGGGGAAATAGTGATGGAGCATACACCCCCCATTTTGGAATGTAATATTGTAGCCTCTGAAGAAGGTGGAGGAATGCGTCACCCACTCCCTGAATTCTATCTAAAATTATGAACAATCTATGGGAGGAAACATGATCATTTAAAATGTGACTATACATGAAACTTAATAATACACTAAACCAGTCATGCCCATCATGAACCTGGAGCCCTGATTAGCACAACCGTAGGGTTTAGCTTTTAGATGGGCCCTGGCTGGTGTGGCCCAGTGGATTGGGTGCTGGACTGTAAACTGAAAGGTCACTGCTTCGATTCCCTGTCTGGGCACATGTCTGGGTTGCAGGCTGGGTTGGGACTCCTTTGAGAGGGGACGTTGAGAACAATCATTGAGACTGTAGGAATACACTGGGATTGTCCTGAGCGAACCAGGACAGACATGGTCATTCAACTCATGTTCTGTTGCTTATACTCCAAAGAATTTTCGTTTATTTTATTTGCTAGATGTGACAGATAAAATCATACCCTGCTTTTGTGACGTTTCATGACATTCTCTGTGTAACACCATTAAGCATTCCCTGAACCAAGTAGCTCAGGGAATTTACTGTTTATTTACTTCATGCTTGATGGCATTGTGGGTCACATGCACCTCTACCAGAAGCCAGCCAAGCACTTAATGAAGCAACGTACGTATATTTCCCCAGGAATCCTCACATGCTCCTCCTGGCTAGAGACCCCAGAAAATACTCTTGTCCAAGGCAGATCACATTCAAGAGTAAGAGAGAAAAAATGACCGCAACTGGTAGCGTAGAAGATGGGGGACCCGAATTAGGTTGGTTCCTTTTAACAGTCAGTGGGATCCTGGTGGAAAGTATGTAAGACTTAAAATCCAAAGACCTGGATTTAAGTATGTTACACCCGTACTTTGTGAGATTTAGCAAATATTTAACTTCCCCCAGTGGAAAGGACATGGCTATCACACTGTGCCCTCTTTACAAAGAGGTGAGATTTAAAAGGTCATTGTTATTGGGGACATTAAAATTCATTCTATGTTATACAGTGTCCAAGGAAGTCATTATGAAAGCTCCTGTTAGTTCTTTTTTAAAACATTATATCTCAGTTTCAGGTGTACAACGTAGTGATTAGACATTTATATATCTTATGAAGTGATCACCTGGTAAGTCTAGTATCCATCTGACACCATACATAGTTATTATAATTTTTACTTACCACTAAAATTAAGTAGCAAACTTTTTTCAGCCTGACATCTTTTCCCTGCATCTCAGTCTCAATGTTGAAACATCTGGTAAGGAGGTAATTGGTATTTGCTTTTCACTCCGGCTGGAATTTAGACCACTGCATACACTGTTCATTCTCTTTCTCTCTCCTCTCTCTCTCTCCTCTCTCCTCTCTCTCACTGCTGGTGAGATGATGTATGGGAGAGTGCACAGCCAATGGCAGAGTCCAGCCAGATATTAATTATTAAGAAGCCACCTTGCTCAGGAGCTCTTGTGTCTGGCAGAAGGCACTGCCCTAAAACAGATGCAGGGTCTTCCCCCACAGGAGGATGTAGTGTACAGGAAGAAAAAAATAGTTATGGTGATGAAAGCTTAATTGATGAATTCAGTGGGTAAAAAAACAAGATAGAAATTCTCCTAGTGTTCCAAGGATGTTTAAATGAGCTGGAGCTATCTGGAAGACAAGTGTGGCGGGAGAAGTTAGCATAGGCTCCCAGCTGGTTTGGCTTCAGTTTCTAGCACTTGAACTAAGCCCAGGAGCTGTCAGGTGTTTTAAAGTATCTGTTCTCTTCCTTGACCTCGGTGGAGCCATTCCTCTGAGTGTCTGAGAGACCCTGTGGAGCCCAGAGATTACCAAGCCAGTTTGCAATTCATTCATCAGCATCGATCGAGTTCAGCACCTCAGCCAATGGTCTCAGTGGGGTATCGAGGGTGGATTTCCCCTCAGGAGATATGTGGTAATGTCTGAGGACATTGATGGTAATTTTGACTGAGGGTGGGGTCGCTACTGACATCTACTGGGTGGAGGCCAGGCTAGCTGCTGGAAGTGCACAGGGCAGTTCCAGACAACAAAGAATTATTGTACCCAAGTGTAGACAGTGTCAGAACTGGCAAAGCCTGGCCTAACCTAACTGCTGATTCAGCACTATGGTGGATACAAAACAACCAAGAAATATGATCGCTGCCTTTGAGCCAGTTAGAGCTATAATTCAGAGACTAAAACAATGCACCCATTCATTAGTTGAAATAATTCCACATCCAGCAATATTTACTGAGCACTTACTATATACCAGAGACTCTGCAAGGTTTTAGTACCATTTGTTGTGGTGGTAATACCTGTCCCCAAGGGGCTTCAAATTTACTGAGGAGGACACATGTGAAAGAGGAAAACACAAAATTCGCTGCCCAGCGGACTAAGGTGTATTTGGAAGGGAAAACCAGTGAGGCCCCGGGAGGGAGTGATAGGAAGCCTCCTTTAGGTTGAGCGGTCAGGGAAAACCTTCCTGAGAACAGGATGTGTTGGCCAGGTGAGAAGTGAAGGGAGCCAGAGGCCAGCAGAGGTAGCCCTATGGCGCCAGGCTCTGAGGCAGGAATTAGGGTGTGGTGTGAGTGATGGGGTGGATATGCCGGTGTACACAGATGGGCCAGGCCAATGAGCCCAGTCAGAATTCAGAGAAAGGAAAAATAAATACAGGTGAGAGTCGCAGGGAAAATCTAGAGGGGGGATAGGGAGTTGGGGCCTGAGGGGAGGTGCGGAGGCAGCAGTTCAGAGAGAGACGAACAGGTCTGGTTTGTAAAGAGCAGAATCTCGGCTTCCTGGTCCAAAGCAGGACGTGAGGGAAATAAACTTCAGTGTTCTCCAGAGTGCTTTTTAACGGCGTCCTTTCCTTAGTGGCACCATTTACAAGTGATAGAAAACACGGACATTTTGGAAAACTAGACACCTCTTTGTAAAGGGGTGAGTGCAGGCAATTTTGTGTTCAAGAGAGGTCTCGCGGGGAGAATCGTAAGGTTAGAAGCAAAGAGTAGGGCCTGGAATGACTGATGGTGTGATGAGAAATAAAGGAAGAAAGCAAGAAAGCCTGTTGCCATCAGGAACTGCCCACTTCGTTCACTCCGTAAACCTGTTTTGAGCGCCTTTAATGCGCCAGACCCTGGAAACAGACTGGTGAGGAAACTCGAAAGTGGCTTCTGCTCACGTGAAGTTAGGACAGACACCACTAATTTTTTTTAAGTATTCACAGTTAAGTACTGAGGAGTATGGGTATTTGTTCTTATAAAGACACATGATTAGAGGATTCTAACTAGACAGGAGGGCCTGGGAAGATTTTCCGAGAAAATAATAAAGAAGAGACTTGTAGCAATTGACCAGGTAAGTTGGGGTGGGAAGGAAGGGGGCAGGGACTTCTGGTGGAGGTGTTGGTGCATGGAGGGAAGAATCATGGCAAGAAGGAAGAACTGGGACCTCCAGTGTGACTGGAATGGAGAGGGGTGTGAATGAGGCCATGCTGGTGGGGAAGACAAGGAGGGAGGAAGGATGGAGTCTAGGGAAGAAGTGGGAAATACACATTTCCAAAAGTCCAAGATAAAACGCTGCCGAATCATGTTGGAAACTAGTGCAGCAAATCGGAAGTTTAAGGTCTTATTGGTAGGAATTGCGTTGGTGCGTTCCTATTTAAGAACTGCTCAGGGGGTCAAAGGTAAGACTTGGGGACCAACCAGATAAATGAAATGGGGGTGTCAAGGGTGTAGGCTAGGTGCCAGAGTGCCTAACAGGATAGATAATTTGCTGAGAGAGGAAACTCTGGAGCAGGACCCATTTTAAGGGAGTTCACAAGTTCAGTTTCAGAAAGGTTGATTTTGAGCTGTGTTTGAGATATCCAGAAGGAGTTGTCAGGTGCAGGGCTGGGCTGCCGATAAGCAGCCACCGGGTTCCTGCTTAATTAAAAGCTGACACCTCCCTCTGCAGAGGCTGGCCTCTTGCCCTCAGCACAGTCCCACTCTTGATCTGTGGGCTTATAATGGGTGCAGCCCACCACCACCAGCTGACATCACCACTAATCTGAAACTAAGCAAAGAGCCAAAGAAAGTTTAAATCCAAGACCATTCATGAGCGTGTGTTGAGGGGAGAAACTAAAGGATCAGATATTGGCTTGGCCAGCCTAAGCGGGGCGGGGGGGGGGCACCTCTGTCCCACATAACTTGGAGGGAAGAGAATTGGGTCCTACATTAGCCGTTCATATTAGCCTTGGCATAGCTGATTAAAACTGTACTGGCCGATGAGCTCATTGTGTGGTAGGATTATATTTTAGAAAGGGATCCTCCAAGTTGTCTAGATCAACCCCTAGCTTTCCCCGTTGAGGAGACTGAGGTCTGGAGAGGATAAGCGCCTTATCCAAGCTGACTCCACTTATTAATGGCAGTGTGGCTGCCGTCTGTTCCCATCTTTTCACTCTCCTGCGTGGTGGTTCAGCTCCCCAGAATCCTGATGGTGAAGAGAGTGACATACAGCATTACTTCACTCTCCTGCACCGTGAGTATAAATGTTGATCAAATAGCCCTAGACCCCTTAGGAGAAGTGTTCCATGGCTTTTTGCTAGTGCACACTTATAAATCACCCAGCTGAAATTCAGAACAGCTTAGATAATGATATGAATCTTAACTAGGAATTTAGCAGTTTATTACAGTATCCAGAAATTTTAGTTCATCACCGTCCCAAGGGGAGGAAGGGGGGACAGAAAACAGTATAAGAAACAAGTTAATAAATTTGATTTTAAAATTCAGTATCTCCCTTCACCCCAGTAAACACTGTAAATTCTGGTAGTGTATGATTTTCTTGTGGAAGCAAGCTCAATGTCAAAATTGTTTTAATAGACTTATTTACTTTTTAAGTGCTTATTAGGATGACTGATGGCAGTGTTTTGAAGCCAATCACAGACTTGGGAGCAATGGGAATTCATCGCTGTTTTTCTTCTGACTGGAGGTATGCATTAGTTGTTTTGGTTGGGGGAGGACTTCAATAAAAAGAAGTCATGGACTTGGACAATGATGTTATGGTGATCGCGGAGGCGGGGAGGGTTAGGTGGGGGGTTAAAGGTAGAAGAGGGTATGGGGAAGATAAGTAGTGATAGCAAAAAAATTAAATGTTATTTAATTTAAATAAAATTAAATTAAAAAATAAAAGGAAAACAAGGAGGAGACCTGATTGCCTTTCCTCCATGAGTGGCAGGTGGTTTCATTTTTCCCTTTTGTCATCTAAAAGAATGTGGTCTTGACACAAGGACTCTTCTTAGGCTTCTGTCCCCCAAATGCTCAGTTCTGGTAGCCCCCAAAGCGCACACACACACACACACACACACTCACAGAGTGGGAATAGAGTAGCCTGGCCTGGGGGCTTTATCCTGTCTTTAACACTTACAGGAAAACTTATCTTTCTATATTAAATCATGATCTCAGGCAGGAACCAGCTCTCCATCTGTGTGCCTCAAAGTCCCACTGAAAAGCCAGCCAGGCAGTTGAGGTGGTAATTGGCTTGGGTTTCCATCTATTGGGGCCGTAATAACTGCCTCGCCATACATAGCACCCAGCAGGGTGAGCTCCTCTCTTTTTAATAGACAGAATGGAGTTGCATTTCATCCCTTGGTCATTCTCCGAGTCCCCAATGGCCAACGGAACTAAGAAGGCTGTAGTCTTGGGCTTTTGAGATGTAAATACTATCGCCTTTACATGGAAACCCATGAAGTGCCTTCCTGGGTTTTACTTATAAGCCCTTTAGATGAAGAATCAGTGAATTTCAGTTCCCACAGCATTTTCTTTACTCTAAATCCAGCCACAGTGTTCATCAATTTGTTTAATAATGCCCCAGAGTCTTTGGTTCCAGCTTTGAATAATGAACATTCTCGTGCTCTCTGCTTTAAACACTTTCTAAATTTGTGTTCCCTTCTATGCAAAAGGCAAGTTTATGAAAAGGAGACTTTCTTTTTTTCTCAGTCTAAAGAGAACTGACATAGAGAAGAAGAAACTCTGGAACAGGACCCATTTGGGGGAAGATCACAAATTCAGCTTCAGCAAAGGTGATTTTGAAGTGTGTTTGGGCCATCTAAGAGGAGTTACTACACTTGGCCAAAGAAAAGATATTATAGCAATATAGTCCTTGCATTTCTTTTTTCTTTTTACTGCCCAATGGCATTGCCATTGTAGTAGAGACCCACTTTCCTGCTGTGCATTGTGTTGATGTAAGAAATGTCCAAACGTGTAAGAATTTTTATGAGTTTATTTGAGCCAAACTGATAGAAATTGCCGGGAAGCAAAATCTCAATGAAATGAGAAAATGCTCTGGAGAGTGGCAGTTTTATCACTTGTTTTATACATCAGAATCAAATAGGAAATTGTAAGGGGGTGGCATGAAATCCATTGGTGATAAATTAGGGAAATGGTTGAAAACAAAGCAGGGAAATCTCTGGGATTGTGTAGAAAGTAAAACAGGTAGATACCTCTTTTACATCGGTGGGTACAGGGTAGTTACCAATGAACATTCACAGCACATGGAGATGGAATTCAGGAGAGCACGATGATGAAGATCAGGGCTTCTGTGGTCTCCTCTCCTGCTGTGGTGGGAGGTTGCGCCCTGAGGGGTCTGGAAAAGGGGGATTCCTCCGAAATTCTGCAGGCGTGTTATCATAGCTGCAAAAAGACAATAAACAGGCTCAGTTAACACAAAGATCGACCTTTCTCAAGGAAGATATCAGCCTAGGGCATGACTGCCCACCATGGCTCACCTTTAGTTAGAACATTTTAATTTCAGACATCCTGTGTCATTACTTTAGTTCTCTGAGTTTCTAAGGCCCCCCAGGCAGCTCTCCCCTGAGCTTGTCAGGTTTAGTATGTGGCCCCCTTTTCGTCCACAATTCCTGTTTGAAGCTTTTCTTTTATTTCTTTTTAGAGAGAGGGGAAGGGAAGGAGAAAGAGAGGGAGAGAAATATCAATGTGTGGTTGCCTCTCATATGCCCCCTACTGGGGACCTAGCCTGCAACCCAGGCATGTGCCCTGAATGGGAATCGAACCGGCAACCCTTTGGTTCACAGCCTGTGCTCAATCCACTGAGCTACACCAGCCAGGGCCTATATGAAGCTTTAAAAAAATCAGCAATGCAGGTCTCACACCTGGATTCCTGGGGTAGAATTTGGGTACTTATATTTTAAAGCTTGCATAGTTCAGTTCTTCTTGTACAGCTAGAGTGGAGAACCCCAAAAGGATTACATTGTCAAAAAAAGATTGTACATTTCTCTAATTAATGTAATCCCATAGAGGAGCAGTGGTCCTAAAGTTGTGTGGACTTAGATACTCTAGAGAGCATGTTGAAATGCAAATTTTATGGCCCCAAGAGACTATAGATTCCAGGGTGAGGACCATGTATCTACAATTTAACAACATCTTGTAAAAGAAACAAAAAGACCACTTCATAAGGTTGTTGATTTTGTTTCATTTCTGGTTTGGTTTCTGCCTTATAGGATTTAGCCAAGTGAAGCTTATAAATTAGGTTTTATTCCTACTTCTCTCCATGCTCAGTAGGTGCAGTCTTACCATCTGGCCATGGTTAACCTAAAGCGGTGGTTCCCAGGGCCGCCTTCCTGTTTAAGGAGCTTTTAATATAAACTGAAGCCTGAGCCCCCATGTCCACCCGGAGATCCTAATTAAATTGATTTGGGATGGGGTCCAGGTCAGTGTTTTTAAACATTTCCCCCATGCGATTCTAATGTGCGGCCAGGATTGAGAACCGCTGGCCTGGAGAACTGTGCAAAGCCACAGCCGTCCTTGGATTGGCAGAGAACGCAAGGGCTGTGCTGAGTGGGGTCAGGTTTCTCATCTGTGGGGACCGCACTGCCCAATACTGAGTTCGGGATCCTGTCTTCCTGGTACCGATGGCATGAAGGTAATCTGTAGGAAAAACAGAGGTGAGGCTGCATGACTGATAAAAACATGTCAAGAGAAGAAAAAAGAACAGTTGCAGGTTTCGTTCTCTTTCCTGGACTCTGTGGGTGACGTCGAGAGTCTGTGCCACTACGGCAGGGAAGCCCGTGTGCCACTGGCCGGGGGTGGCGCATATTTTAATGCATTTTATATATTTTATATTTTAATATAAAATATTAGTTTATGCCACTTCTTTTGTGCACATTAAGCAATGATGAACAACATGTCAGACAATGAAGTCATAGTTATTATCTTACATCAAGTGACAGGAATCCCTGGTGTGGTCCAGGGATCAGGTGGAACCCGGCAGGGGAGAGGGTGTGTAACACACAAATGGCCAGAGTTAGGTTAATACCATCATTGTATGTGCATAGATGCTCAATAGATGGTAATCAATTGGCCAGGTCAAGTGGAGAAAAAACAATTTACTTGAGCTTCATTTTTCTTCCAGGGGAGACACTCGCATTAACTAGTATCACTGACAATGGTATATCCGCACACTATACACTTCCTGCTGTGGCTGGTGGTGGGGAAGGGAGGAGAACTCCTGTGTGGCCTTCCGTCTTAGGCCAACACTAGAGAGTTTACTCTGTGCCAGATACCTGGCGAGCACCTTTCCTGTGTCACCTCATGAACATGTTACAGGTTACATGTTCGTGAACATGTTACAGTTCATGAAACCCCATGATTCAATAGTGACATCAGCCATATTTTATATATAAAGAAATTGAAGCATGGAGTTGTGAAGTAGCTTATCCCAAATTTTACACTAGTGGAAAATCAGCCTCCTGATATCCAGAGCCCGATTTTAAACAACTTTTCCCCACTTCAACCATATAAAAGAATTTTTGCACATGCAAAGGGGAGCAGAATCACATCTAAGTTTGGAGGTAGGGGCCATGGAGAACAGAATTGTTCCACATAATGTATTTAGAGAAGTTGTTTTGCTTTGCTAAAGCCAAATGGTGTGGCTAGAGGGAAAAAAAGCCGAGAAGTAGGTGGGAGTGACTGGAAATTGCTAGAGAACGTTTAAAGTCATTTTCCTGCCCTGGTGTATAACACGGATTCCTCCGTAATGTGCCAAGCTCTGGAGACTTAACTCTTCCTCCAAATCAGCAACCACATCGCAGCAATACCTGCAGACATGTTGTGCACATAGGTATTGGGGTGTGTGTGTATGTGTGTAGAGATATTTAGGAAAGGGGCTAAATTTCATGGATCAGAGGAAGAGGACCGCACACTAGAGGTACTATGTAGGAAAGATGGAAAAACCAGCTTGGAACTGAAGTAATTTTGAAAATTAAACATTCTGAGAATGCATAAAAATCCTGGGAAGGATGTGTGATAAGGAGATTAAGCTGCTAATGAGGACAGATAAGCACACACTGGCCCTGCCCCTGCCCTCCCCCCAAGTTGTACTGTGGCCTAGTTAGTAGACAAGTCTACCTGTGTGCTGCTTGGCAGAGGGGGAGTAGGGAAGTGAGAATTTCAGCACTGATACGATCCCAAGGCTTGGGAGTAAAGAATCTCTCTGAAACTGTGTGTATGTGCCTGAGTCTGCATTTCCCTATTTTGGTTTCTATTCCTGAGTGTATGGTCTTTACCCTATCTTGCTGTTCTTTTGTATTTTTCTACTCGATACTTCGAGCCACTGTGGAAGGAAAGGGTGGCGACTTCTGACAACAGGAAATACATTCTTCGCACCCCAGTGAAATCTGCGAGGGTCCTCAGCATGAGACGGATGGACTGAAGGCAAGCAAGGCAGCCAGGCAGCCAGCATAAAATTGAATGCAGTCCCCAAAGACCCTGGGTTAAGTGATTTCCAAAAGGCTGTGTCACAGCCTCCCTCCCAAACACCCAGGGAGCTGGCATCCTGCACACGGGAAGGAAGGATGGAGAGAGCAAATACTGACTATATGGTTAGCTGAGGTCCATATCTCAGGGAAAAGCTGACCCTAGAAGACAGGCATACAGTTCATCCCAAAGTGTCTAAAGGAACAAGAAAGGCAGATAGGATGAATGTACCATGGAGACAAAAAGTGAAGTAAATAGAATATTTAAAGATGGAGGGACAGGGGCTGGGTGGTGAATTCCTAGAGCGGACTTGAACTGTTTCCACAGATGCAGGTGGGGTAGTTCCTGAAGTCATGAAGGACCCACCCAGAAGCTGACAGAGATCCAGAGCAGTGCTGCCTGCCTACCCAGTAGGGCATCCATTGCCTTAAAGGGAGAAATTCTGTTGCAGGGTTCCAACAATGTTTAGAGTGTGCTTTGTGTAAGGGCACTGGTAACATCCAGCCTGGGGCTTTAAGGGAACAAACTCATCCACAAAGTGAACTCCTTCAGCTGTGCATGCAAAGCAGAGAAGCACTCCTCACCTCAACCATGCCAGCCCAGAGAATGGGCAGAACTAGTCACTGGAATAAAAGAAGATCAATGCTATGAGCTTGTGCAAGCCCTCAGTATTGATAGGCAAGTTACATTAGCTTCCGGCTGAACATCTAAGGTCTATGTAATTGTGTGTTCAGGAAACAGCTTAGGACAACTCAGTGGTAAAAATACTTACCCCATGTGTCAGATATAGCCAAGCCTGTTGGGAAGTTAGGGCAATAGGAAGTGGCACATGCCCAAGGCCCATAGGCTGTGGAAATGCTTACCACCTGACAAAATTAGAGGGAAATGCAAACACTTGGGTGTAGCAATCATATGAGCAGCCATGCTGGGTATGGAATGGGACATGGGGGCAGAGGTGCAGCTACATAAATATGTTCATATGAACCAGACATTCCTGACCACTTTGGGGAGACCTCTACTCAGAGGGAGTGGTGGTGGAAGAGGGTTCAAGGCAGCATGTGCTGAGAGTCAGATAATGGCTATGTTTAAGAATTTAGAGGAACGGCAGTGGCGTGTGGCTGTTAATTCAGCCTTCCTAGGGAATTTGGAATTCAGACCTGTACTTATGGTAGGAGTAGCATTTCCATGTGTGTGGCACATGTTTTTTATCTTATTCACGGATACTTTTATTTTTGTTATTAAAATGGGAATGCCTTTTTAAAACATTTTTCTGATTTTCATAGTGACATTTACATTTTAAATGCTAGAAAAAAGAAAGCATATTTATATCCACTGTAATTCTAGCACCTTAAGATAATTTGTATATGAGTTTGTTTCTGTATTGCTATATGTATAGATATAAATAGATAGCTAGTTTAATCATGATACATTTGATCTGTTTTTTTCTAATATCAGTGTATACTAATCATACTTCCATGCCATTAAATATCAATCTACTTCATTAGTTTAATGTGACAATATTTATTTAAAACATGCATTAACAAACGCTTTCATTGCCCCCGTTATTGGACATTGGATTCTTTCTGATGTGTTATTATTGCATGTAATAACTGGGGTAAAATCCTTTGACCTAGTGATTTCACTGCTTTGAAATAGTGAGGAATCTCCCAAAGGTTCGTGCAAAGTATTGCAAATGATTGCTCTCTAGACTAGTTACGCTGAATAGACTCCTACTGGCAAAGTTATTCAAGTGCCCGTGTTCTTACACACGTGGCAGAAATGGGTATAATCATTCTTTTGCAATCCGTGTCCATCTGCTAGCTGGGAAAGAAGGCATGGTGAGATAGCACTTTTGGGTCCATATGACCTTTGTGTCTGGAGGCAGGTTGGTTGCCCGGCACGTTCCTTAATCCCACGCACAGCCCCTTCCCCAGGGTGTTACAACTGAACGTTCCACGCTGGAGATGCTTTGGGATCCGAGCAGAACATTGAATTTCTGTGCTCTGGCCTCCAGGTTTGTATTTAAACCAGATTCACCTATTATTACAACTTAAAGTTGCTGAACCTAAATGTTCCCCCAAAGGAGAGAAACATGTTGATATGAGATGGATGTGATTGGGATTATAAAACCATAGAAATGGACTAAGTTATAACATCAGAAATCATCCAAGGAGTTCACAACAGATTATGGAAGGGACTGGCGAAAAATTGTGAGATTGTTTTAAAGCATTCCAGAGCTTCCTAACTCTAAACATCCGTATTCCTATGGTTCTTAGAATCGACCAACATTCGCTATAACTATCTTTTCACACATGCACGCACACCGATGCTTCTTTTTAAATCACTGCCAAAACAGCCTTGCACTAGAGCCATTTTGGTGGAGAGGGAGGTAGGGAAGAAGGACTGATGGTCAACTTTTAATGATTTTTCTCTATTATTCTGGTAAGTTTTTCAAGTTCTCCTTTATTATATTTTGATTTAATATCTGCTTTCCTAGAAATCTATATACTGGATCTATAAATATTTATAACTCTATAAATATTTTATAGATTTTCAAATATATAACATCAAGTTAAATAGAGGAACTTATATATTGTTTAAACATGGTGCACTTATCTTTTCCTTTTCCAACTTATTTATTTTATTTTAATAAATTTACCAGATTCTCATATTAATGTTAACTATTAATATACTAATTATGCTTCCCTAAGATGGAACTCATGGATTTATTGTGCAATTTTAATGTTTTTCTTTTTTTCTCCTAAGTCATTTTCTTCTGCCTTTATTTTTATTAATTTGTTTCTCCTGCTTTTGTAAGGATTGTGGTTTCTTTTCTACCTTCTTAAATCTAATAATTGCCTTTTTTACTTGTATTTTAACTATTGAGTTAATAAAGCTTTTGAGGTTAAACATTTATTTTATCTTCTTGGTGGAGCTGTGGTATACCCCATATTTTGATTATGTCTGTATTTTCATTATTTTCTAATTATTCTATAATTATAGTTTTCATTTCTTCGTTCAATACTTTGTGGAGAATGTTTTTGATGTCTTTGCATAGCATTGCTTTTATCTAAAAACATTGTTTAATAATCTAATTTTACTTCTTGAAGTTAGCAAATCATGTAGCTCAATACAGAGTCATGGGTCCCAACCTCTCACCCTTGTTAGATAGACAGAGACAGGAGCAGCCAGATGAGCTGATCCAAATGTCTTTATTTGAAGCTACCCTACAGGCAGGCTGAGTCTGGGTGGACTGCCACAGCAGAGGGAGGCAGGAATGGGGTTTTTAAAAGAAAAAGCTTGGGGGTTGTGGGGAAATAAGGGAGGGGTTAGTCCCTTGTTCTTCTGGGCTGTTGCCTCAGGGTTTCAGGATGTGAGTTAGGACAATGGGTTTGGTAAAGGGCCAGGCTATTCCCAGGTGCAGGAAGGTCAGTCTGAACACCGGCCATTATGGCTAGATGTCTATTGTGAAAGATGGGGGAGAGTTTCAATTAAGCCAGGAGCTATCAAGCAAGTTGGGATAACTGAGTCACAAGTAGTTATGCCAGTCAGGAAGCTGGCCTGACCCTTTCATCCTTTATTCTAGACCAGATGTCCAAATATAAGTTGGCCAATTGAGGTTTATCTCTTGGACCCATCTGTGGTATAACTAGGTAGGCTTTTTCCAAACTTGGCATAGTTTAGTTGTGATTTCCACTTTCTCACCTTTAATTCTGCGCATCTTTCTGTGATCTTACGGGTTTGTTCAAGGGAGAGGAGGGAGATCTGGGTACCATGAAAACCGTGAAGTTCTATCAAAACAGCTGATGATCTATTTGACATCTTATAAAATAAGCATCCAGGGTACTTGTCCTTCACTCTCAGCAAGCCCAGGGCTGTGATTTCTTTTTTCTCACCACTATACTTCTTTGATGCATATACTCCTCAGGTGCATTCTTTTCAGTGGTACTTGTTGCTTTTCTTCTTTCTGGGGCTGAGACATTGATGGATGGATCTCCTCTTTTCCATTAGACGGGAAGCTCCTAGAAGGCCATTTTTGGTTCTTGTATATCTTGGTATAGCCCTGAGCATATACCATGCACTTGAGCACTTAATAAAAGTTTTTTTTTTTTAATAAATGTTGAAACCAAGTTTAAATTGGAGACAGTGTAATCTGCTTGGTTTAGCCAACTTTGTGGCTGCCTATGACAGCGGTGGGAATCGGCAGAGCTGCGTCTTCACAGTACAGAGGACTTTCCATGGTGTTGACATTGACGGTGTTCTGGGGAGAAATTTAAAGGAGCTGGATAATATCTATGATTCCAGTAGCAAATATGTGAACTTAGGCAATGTCAAGTAATTTCACTCTGCTTCATCTATAAGCAAAAAACAAGAACAAAAACATGCTTTCCTAGAACTAAGAGTCCTGACTTTTTTTAGTCCCTCCAGGCCTGGGGGAAGAAGGATGATTTTTATGTTATTATAAGGCAAACAATGGCAATGATGCAAAACCCATTGCTTATCTCAGAGAGACCACAGTAAAGAGGCAAAAACCAAAAACTGAAACAACTATCAAGCCCTAAGCATACAACCATGGACATAAATTATGAGATTTGCAGATATCTACAGTCAGGTCCCTAAAAACAAAAGCAAACAAATGAAGAGAGGAAACCTTTAACCAAGCTAATGAGATGTCTCATAGTAAGTAGGATTTGATTTCTTTGTCCCACTGAGAAATGTTGTTATTGATGTAATTTAAAGGTGATTAAAAATACATTTGGTGTAGTTGTTGTTTTCCTTTTAAAATCTTCACTTTTTCTTGTCTCTGAGAAAGTCATGCTGAGTCAGTTTGAGCTTCCAAAATAAATAATGTTCATTAATTGATGAAAATTTAGAGAAAATTATTAAGAAATGGTGGTGTGGTAAATCCAAACAGGGCCAGCACAGAGTGGGAGTTACTTGGCTTGCTTTTTTATTTTTTTTTAAATAAGAGCTATTCTGCTGTAAATCTGGGAGATGACAAGCAGCAACTGGCACTCACAGTCAAACTCATTTATCTCCATTCTGGAAAGTAGTTCATTACCAGATGTATGGCCTTGGCTTTGCTGCTTGTTATGCTTGTCAATTGCCACCCTAATTGAAACTGTGGAAACAAATGCCTTCGTATGGTCCATGAGCCCTTAGAATTAGCATATATCCATTAACCACCACTAGACTCTCCAATGGTGGCCATTATGACTGAGAACGTTGAAATGGAAGGGGAGAGGAGACGTGTGCCATGTAGATTTGGAGGCACATTAGACAAAGGGAACACTACATTCATTATTTTGTTTACTTCACCTGCTTGTGTTTATTCTTGATACAATGACAGGTACCCCGTTAGGCAGCAGTAACCACCTGCAGATTCACTTCCCAGGCAGAGCCAATATATATTTTAAAATAACTTCCCCTGGATGTAAAACTCACATGTTGCAGAAAGTTTGGAAATTTCGGAAATGTAAATAAGAAAATAAGTCATCCATAATCCCATTAGCAATTATAGTGATTATGAATCACTTGATACTTTTGTTCTTGTCATTTTTCTCTGTGTTTATAAACACCGAAAAAGTAAGTTTGTACCATATATAAAATTATAAACCCTACAACTTTTATAGCTTCGTATGTTAACTTCCATGACATTTTATAACTTTCAGAAACTCAAATTTTAATGTTTAAGTATTCCAAAATATGTTTGCATATTTTTTCTCATGTTTGTCATTTAGGTGATTTGTTTTCATTGGCTATTATAAAAATATTGTGATTTTCACAAAATATTTTTATTGTACGTACATATATGTATGTGCAAGTTATATTTTTAAGGTAAATCTATAGGGAAAAATGCTGGATTCAAAGTTAGGGACTATTTTAAAACTTACTGGGTGAAATTGTAGGGTCTATATTAAGCCTTCTATTACAAGATTTCGAATTAATTGTTATTTTTTTCTACCTATATCTATTCCCACTGACAATATACCAAGTGCCTGTTTTCCTAAAGTTACACAAGAATTGCACATTATTTCATATTAATCTTTGCTAATTTTGTAATAGAATAGAAAAAAATCATATTTTTAAAAGTTTATTTCTCTTCGATTACTTAGGAAGTTGAGCATTTTAATGTGTTCTCCTAGTCTTTCATGTTGTAGATAAATTTGTCTCCTACATGTCTTTCTAACTTGTCTGGTTTCTGTTACAAAAACTATTGAAATGTATTTTTGTTGTATGCATTGTGTTGGTCTGCTTTTTAGTTATTGTTAATGAATCCCACACGTCCTGGGTGATCAGCAAGGGTCTGGAGTGATCTCTGTGTTTGGCCCTAATGTTCTCTTAGGGAAGGAGTTTAGCTTGCAACTCTACTGAGTCGCCGGGCTCGACTATTTTAGGTATCCAGCAATAAACCTTCCTCAGAGGGCAGCCTTTTGGATGGAGGGCACCATCAGCATTGGTGTGTGAACTTTTTAATTAAAGATGTTGAAAGGATGAGGGGAAGAACAGAGCTAGTGGAGAAAAAACTCATACAGCCTTACTTGTGGTAGATTGTTCCTTCAGTTACACAGTCTCAACTTAATGGGCATTTAACCCTTGTACCTCAGTTTCTTCATATGTGTAATTAGGGCAATATTAGTGCCTACTTCATAGAGCCATATAACTGTTTTATTTTAAAAATTTTTAAAGGTTTTATTTATTTATTTTTAGAGAGAGACAAAGGGAAGGAAAAAGAGAGGGAGAGAAACATCAATGTGTGGTTGTCTCTCACGTACCCCTCACTGGGGACCTGGCCCGAAACCCAGGCATGTGCCCTGACTGGGAACCGAACCAGTGACCCTTTGGTTCGCAGGCCTGCACTCAATCCACTGAGCAACACCAGCTAGAGCTCATAGCTGTTGTTGCTCTGTTTTTAAACTTAAAAATATAGTGTTGTGCACTGTCTTAGTTGAGTTCCCAAGAAAGAGATTCTGAGAGTTGAATTCTGGTACAATTCATTTATTCATGAGATGATCCCTGGAAACCGCATTTGGAGAGTGGGGAAGTGAGACAGGCATAGGGAGCCAGCTCCTAAAGAGCAGGGAATCAAGCTAGTCCGCACGTGGGTGAGTGGCCTTAATCTCCCCGGGGAAGTCTGGGAGTCAGTGTAGAATTTACACTACTGTGTGACTGGGTATCAGTGGTGAAACAATTAAATTACTTATACACCAGCCCTTATCAGTCACTGACTGAGGGCTGCTGCAGAAGGTGTTAATTCTCTGGCACCTACTGCCTGTCTCCACAGTCATTGGAGGGAAAGAAGGGGGCCTGCAACTAGAGAAAAGCCACGGGAAGTTGGAAGTAAAGCTATTAATACATTGAAGTGGTGAGGCTGAGGGGAGATGGGTAAAGGGCTGACAGCTTCACTGCTATTCCAGTACTAGAGACTAACGATCCCTGGGAAGTCCGTACCTGAGCATTGCTGTGATTGCTGTGCCTGACCTCAAATAAGCACTATAACTTCTGATTTCAGTTCTACTCAACGCACATTATTGCCAGACACTGTGAAAGCCACTGGAGCTGTATTGGCCAACACATGCTTTCTGAACTCAAGTAGCTCACCGTTTTATTACAAACAGAGAAGTAATTACAAAAACAGAGTGATAAATGCACAGTTTCAGATACAAAAGCAAAGTGCAATTCATAACAGAGACAGCGCCATGAGGACTCAGGAGGGAAAACCACGTTGTTTACTGTGTGGCTGGGGTCAGGGGAGTCCTGACAGAGGTGATCCTTGAGCTTCCCTTTAAGGTGTGAGTAAGTGATACCTTTCAGAGAATGAAGGGACACCCCAGGGAGAAGATCTGTGTGGTATAATGAACAAAAGCATGAACTAGTAAAACAAAATGGCTTAGCCTGGGATTAGCAAGACCTTCCAGGTGCCTGATGGGAAGTGTTCGTTTGGTCAAGTGGTAATTGTTGAGTCTACTGAGCTAGGCTGGTGTTGGGTCATAGAGGGCCTAGTGAAGGAAGTTGTGAGGACATTGTGGAAGCCTTGGGACTCATTGAAAGTTGTACAGAGAGAGCTGTTTGAATATGCTGTTTGGGAGATATTTTGCAGAAATGTGACTTTGGAAGCAAGGAGACCCATTCAAGAACAACTCTAGAAGTTTTAGCAAAAGCACAGTACTCCCTGGAGGCAGAATGGATTTTAGTAACGGTAAAGAGGTAGAGTCAAAAGCATGTGAGGCTGGCCATGAGGGTTGTAGAGTTATGTGAGTGAGATGGAATAGCTCTAGATGATATTTGGGATTTCCGATGAGGTGATGGATGGCATGGGTATCATCCATCAATCATCCAGTGACCACTCATCTTGTGGACACCGGAAAGAGGGAGTGACAATTTGGGGGAGGGAGGACTGGATGATATTAAAGGGAGGATGTTGCTTTCTCATATTTCTTTGGTATTCATCATCCTTCCCTTCTTCTTTCCCTATCAGTGCCTTGTCAAATCTTCAGTCACAGTAGAGCATATTTCACTGTTATTGCCAAACCCTTATTGGTAAGTGCCCAGGGCCAGTGGGGGACTTTATAGCTGTCATGTGGGTTCACATGGAGACGGAAAGGAAGAGCAAAGGGGTTGGGATGGGTTAGTTTTTAACTGCTACAGAAAAAAAGCCAAAAAGCAACAAACAAACAAATCATGATTTGCTCCTGGTTCCTTATCCCAGCAGTACTGTTACCTACTAGTGAGACATTGGATTGTGTCCTTCCCCACCCGAAAAGATTGTTGTGAGAAGTGAATCACATAGGCGTAAAAATCTGCCTGGTAAACCCTTAAGAAATATATAACTAGAAAAAACAATCAATAAATTAAGGAAAGAAATGAAGAAAGTCAGCACTACTCTCATAAGAGAACTCAAGGCCATTCAGTGGGTCCCTACTTATGAACTGGGGTCAGAGTATAAATAACTGATGGTCCTTTAAGGTTTGTGGGCAAAGGCAACAATAATGAGAAAGATAAAGGCAGAAGTGGATGGCTTAGAATAGAGAAAAATCATCAGAATGATAATTAAAATCATGAGCCATTTCCTTGGGGAAAAAAGGAAAGGTAAAAAAAGATGATAAGGAGAATGATGTAATCAGTCGAGCAGCGCCACTGTCTCTCACTCCCCCACAAGGCTGGCTCCGGCTCCTGTCAGCCCTGCCACCTACATCTTCTCAGCAGTGCGACCTAGATCTGCATCCGGAGAGCCACCTCCTGGCCCCCCATGCAAAAATGCGTATTTCGAGTGGGACAGTGGCCATTTGTTTGACACTGTGATTGTGGCTCCCTGTGTCACGTGGGTTTGGGCATGGTTGTTCTTTAATGAATCAGCAAAGGAGGACAAAGATTATGGATGTGGGTGGTTAACTAGTTCTTCATCTACCTATAAAAGTCCTGCACAGAAAGCCCAGCAGAAGGGCAGAAATCGTGCTGAAGAAGTTGGCTGTCAGACATCTAATTAGCGGGGAGGATGATTAGCAGTCTCGGGGCTGTAGGTGGATTTATTTCAATAGTGTTTGGGGCATCAGTGGGGAGAATAGCAGCTGATCAGCCTGGAGTTAAAGAACTATGAAGAGCACGATGACAGGACTGGAAAGTAGAACCATGGAGATATTTTAAAAACCTTTTTATGCCGGAACCAAGAGGATGAGAGGTGTCCATGATGCTCTAGGAGCTTGTTGAGATGGTAGCCACAGCATTGTTTTTGCAAAGCGATCTGTGCAAATAAACATTGTCAGGCCATGTTTCTATTGGGAAGCCACAGGGCCCAAGTGTGGCTAATTTAATCGAAGGCGAGTTTACTTGAAGGTTAATACAGTCAATAGGGGTGAAGTCCCGCTTAGGGATGGGTGGTAGCCAAGCCTGCATAAGAAGATTGTAAAAGAGGGACTTCAGTCACCATCAGGCCAGGATGTTGATAGCAAATGTCCAGACTCTAAATGTGTCTTCCATGCTTATGTTTCTCACTTAAAGTTCAAAATCCTGGGCTAGTGTGCCCCATTGGCTAAGCTTTGGGCACTGGATCCCTGTGACTCTAAAATCAGAGGGAGGAGGGTTCTGACCCCTTAGAATTCCACAGCAAGAAGTAGACACCTGTTTTTAAGTAACTCACTCAAGACCTTATTACAGGTGGAGAGATAATTCTGTATGAGGAATTTGGATGTTGGGAAGGAGGAATACATTCTGAGTCACACATGTGTACACATGCGTACAGGCTATTTTTCACTGTGGAAGTAATATGGAGGCGCTAAAAAAGTCTAACCACAAAAATTGATTTTTTATAGTGGGGTTTTCAAATAGGAAGATTTCAGACCAAGGGGGAACTAATAGAAAAGGTACATTCCTTTTTCTACAGGACACATTTTAGGATAAACTAAAAAATAGAAAAAATGTTGTGAAAGGCAACAGCAAATCCATCATGGGCAACCAAATATGGAGAGCCTTCTAACCTCCTCCAAACCTTCTAACATTTCTGGGGCAGGACAAATAAATAAAATAGTATTTGGGGGCATGAACAGCGGAAACAGAATGGGTCAGAGTACCTGAGCCTGTTGCCTGGGCTTGTTTCACCTCCAAGAACACTGAGGTCCAGCTCTACTATCTGTTGCGGGTTGGTGCTTTAGTTGGGAAAAGTGTGTGTTTTGTGAAACTTGAACATAGATCCAGTATGTCTGCAAATTTCATCCTTATCTTTTTTTATAATTGTGGTAAACATATAATATTTACCATCTTAGCCATTGTAAGTGTACAGTTCCGTAATGTTAAGTATATTCACGTTATCGTGAGGTGCATCTCCAGAACTTTTTCTTCTGTAGAGTGTATCAAACTCTATACCCATTAAACAAAGGGAATAGAGTTACCCTTTTTACGCTCCCCCCAACCCCTGGTAACAACCACTGAACTTTCTGTATCTATGAATGTGACTACTTTAGATTCCTCAGGGAAGTGGAATCATACAGATTTGTCATTTTATTTCACATAGAAATATGGTTTCAGGGTTCATCCATGTTGTAGCTTATGACAGAATTTCCTTCCTTTTTAAAGCTGAAAAATGTCCAGTTTTGTATATATCATGTTTGTTAACTCATTCATCATTTGATAGACATGTAGACTGCTTCTACCTCTTAACTATTGTGGATACTGCTGCTGTGAGGTTCTGCTTTCAATTATTTTGGATATATACCCAGAAGTGGGATTGCTGGATCATATAGTAATTCTGTGCTTAATTTTTCTGAGGAACATTTGCACTGTTTTCCGTAGCAGCTGTACCATTTTGTAATCCCACCAACAGTGCACAAGGGCTACCATTTCTTCACTTTTTTGCCCACTTTATTTTTATCTTTTAAACAAAACCTACTCTACCTAGAATTCACAGACCATGTATTGAAGAATTAGTGAATTCTAGAGTAGGTTGAGATCCTGAAAGTTCTGTTTTCCATAATTTCCTGGGAGCCTCTAGCAGGGGTGTCCAACCTGTGGCTCAGGAGGGCTATGAGCATGGCCCAACATTAAATCGTAAATGTAAACATTATGAGATTATTTTGTGTGTGATTACATGTCACAAGGTATTTCATGTGTGACCCAAGACAACTCTTCAACTCTTCTTCTTCCAGTGTGGCCCAGAGACACCAAACGTTTGGACTCCCTGCTAGGTTTTAAGCCCTTGCTATAAAGGGATGTGACAGAGAAAGCCTGAAATGGACTTGAGTAAGATTAGCAGGAAACCACCTAACTTTGGGAACTGAACTGAAGGTAATTAAAGAACTAAGGGGAGAGTGTACCAAGTCTGAAGCTTGACTAGACCAAATTCACCCGGTAACCTGCTCAGGAATTCTGCCAGCCGACATCTGAATTACTTTTATTATGATCAAAGTTAGTATGTATGAGGCTTATGGGAAAACACCTAAACCAAGATTACATGAAGAGTATTTCTGAATGCAAGAGCTCCTGGCTCTTCTTCCAGAGTTTGGGATTCTTAGCAATATCAATAATGTTAGAAATAACAAGTCACTTTTTGTTTTACCTGTTTAAAACTAAAGCTAAGTATGGCTTTGTTTGAAACTCATGAGCAACTACTTTTCTTGGTGGACTGATGGCTGGCTCCCTCAATTCCTATTCTCCCTTCATAGTCTTCACAGGTTTATAACACACGATCTTTGTAACCACCTTTGGAGGTCTCCAGTTTTGCTGCTGTGAGTGTTGGGGTTATTTTGGTAAGTTCATTCTTTCAAGGACCTGGCCTGAGATCACCACACCTCATTGAATAAAGGTGGTCTCTACAGCCTACGCAGTTGCTTTAGACTGTGCTCTGTGTGGACTGGAATTTGTGACTTCAAAGTTTTCCTACATGGGGCATGTAACAGCAACCTTCTCCTTCCCTCACCTTTCCCACAAACACCTTCCTGTTGTTGTGCACATAGTACACACACACTCACACACGCCCCTCACTAACTCACCACAGGCTTACAGATTTTCCCACTTTGCTGTTCATTGAGGTATATTAACTAGAAGTAAAATATGTCACATGATCAAAAGTTATTAGATAAAAATGAATTTACCACCTGCTGCTTCACCCCTCCAGAAAATAAAATGAATTGAACTTGCTGAGATATCCCCAGACCTGTTTTTCTTTTCTTTTAAGGAGCTCCATGTGTCAGGGAGAGAGCCACAGCTGTAATAAGTAGCTGAAGGTCCATCTCTGTTATTAATGAAGAATTTCCATGCAAGCGAAAAGCCTCATTTTATAAGACAAACTTCCTGTTTACTTGCAAACTCATGTTTTATAGCAGAAGTGATGATGTATTCAACCTCAGGCCTCTGGCCTGAAAAGCTGGGGAGATAATTATTCATTTTTGAAGACCAAGAAGTATTGACTAGAAATGTTTATTTTGTCATTTCAGCTAAATTCCCCCTTTACACTTCTTCCCCTATTACTTTCCACTCACATTTTTTTCTATGAATCTTCTAGAGGAAAAAAATACACAGAAGGAGATTGATTACCTATCCTGACCCTTTAAAATTATCTGTAGTAACATTCTACTTATTTTATACTAGACAAGATGAAGCGTGTGGCAACAGCATCTTTTAATTTTAAGGCTGCTTAGGGTTATTCACAACTCTTTGTGTGTAAGATTGTATTACATTAATTTGATTCATTAATTTATTTCATTCATTTCATAAATAACCATTGGGTGTAGTATGTGCCAGGCATTGTGCGAGTTGAAGGTGATAACTTTGTGGTAAGAAGCACACACGGCTCTTACCTTCATGGAGCTTTCAGACAAACAGGGAAAGACAGCATAGGTAATTCTATGATAAAGGGATAATTATAAATTTTAAGCTAAACTAAATATTATATATCAAAAGAAGTGTTTCGCAATTATTTTGTTGACTTCGTCCATTTTTACAGTATTTATGAATGTGTGACCATTTTAGTATCTGGTAACAAAAGCTTATCCTTTGTACCAGGCTCCAGGGAAAACAAACAAACAAGCAAACAAACAACAAGCCCTCTATCCTTTAGTGAGAGTAGGATACAGTTGAGAAAATTCTCAAATGGGTCTTTTTTTTCCCCTGTGATTTATTGAGGGAGCTTTAGGAACTCCCTCAATATTTATTGAGGGAGCTTTAGGAACTATAAAAGAAGACCATAGTTTTTTTAATTTGAAACCTGGAGTTCTGTAGATAATGTATGGGATTCATTATATTTAAAGTCCTTTATAATGTTAATACCACACACTGAATCATAGAAGGGTAAAAACTATCCTTATTTACATTTCTATCTTGTCTGAAGATCTCTTGAAAAATTGTGGAATAATTGAAATGGATGTATAAATGAATGAGTAAGTGGATGGATGAACTGTGGACCTCGATAAAGTCCAAACACATGTGCCTACAACCTGTGTTACTTGAGTTTAAAGGCTTTGAACAGTGAGAATGCTTTGGTAAATGCTTGCACACAGTAGGGAAATGTGTCAGGTGTGCTACAGAGCATAGGAATGACACAGTCCATGAGCTTTCCCAGCTAATATTCCACCATGATTGAGGGCATTGTTGAGGGACTATTCGAAATGGGTAAATAGCCACATCTATTCAAGATAAGTCAACCCCAGGGGAACAGGCATAGAAAGTAGTTTTTGAACCAGAGAAAGAATATGCAATTGCAATCATGTTTGAACTGTTGCTTAATGCTAGGTTACCAAGGAGGGTGGTGACCTGTTGACAGGTATCCCAGTTGATTTGACTACCAGGAAAATCTTGGTCTATTCCATTTAACTTGACATTTGTAGATTAGTCTACTAGCAAATTCACATAGGGTATAAAATGCCAGGATACGTTGCTCACAGATATGGAGAAGGATTCGTGTCCTGCCTAGTCAGAGTCACATGTAAATGCAGTCTGGCATCGAATGCAAGGTTTGGAGTGAATTGGACAGAATTAAGGCACTGTTAACACTTACCAAATTGTAAAAGGTGTAGTGGGAGGAAGCATTTATCACCTGCACAAAAGGAAATAAATGAACTATGTAATCTTTGGAGTTGTACATGGGAGTAAATTGTCAAATTAAGCTAGAGGTCTTTTAATTCCCCCTTTACATATTAAAAAAAAAAAAAAGAATGGATGGGTGGATTGGTTCAGTTGAACCTTAAGTTAAAAAGAAAGTCTGTAATATTAATTCTTTTTTGGTCTGTTTCAATCTGATATTCTGTGTAATTGTCAAAGAGGAAATCATTGCATTCAATTTAAAGAAGATGTGAGTAGACACTTCCGATTACTTGAGTGGATTGATACAGGTGAAAGGAACTGTAAAGTCAAATCTGTCCACTTATTCATGTATTTGGCATCACTCTACACAGGTGTAATCATTCATTCTGGTCACCCTGTCAACTATATGCTCACTTTTTTATCTCTCAGCAAAAAAATACCTTTTCTTTAAATTTCCAAGGGGCCACTGGTTAATAGCACAATTTACCAGGTGCACTATAAAAACAGTCTCCTACTCCTTCCAGACCAATCATCAGCCTGATTAATTAATTTAATCAAATACTGCAGTGTGACAGTTTATCTTAATTAGCTAATAATATTCTATTCCTCAGCACTCTTGAGACCTAGATTTTATGTTGCGTGAAATAACACAGTCACCATGTTGCCTTTCTGTTCTTGAAGACCAGAGGGCTACTTGAGTGAAGAATAAGTTCAAAAGATGCATTCCATAGAAAGGGAGTCAGAGAAGAAAATAGAAAATAAATAATGCTAAAGGAATAATTCTTGAAACCCGAACACAGGTTGAGTGCGGGCCTTGTTGCTGGAACAAGTGTGGTTACTAGGAAGACGTGCATCAGTCAGTGCTCTGAACCCTGCCCCATCCAGTATTCAATTCCCGTTGAAGTGTGCTCCCAAGATGTTACTTTCAGCATAGTTATATAGGAAACAAGCAATTCTTATAAGTGGCACCAGTAACTGGCTTTCTACTGGAGTTCATAGTGCCACAGGTGGGGCCAACAACTACACGCTCCCCACCAAGAATCTGGAGCGTGCTTTGTTCATTTCAAACTAAGGGAAGTGCCCTGTGTTTCTGTTCAGCATTCTCCCTTAGCAGTGCACTGATTTATTTGATCATCTTGTGTTCCTTTGTCTTCCCTAAAATGTCATTTAGAAAAGTTTTTCCATCTCTAACGCCTCTCAGGGCTGATTTTACATACTAATCACCAGCGATCACATTTTAATTACATGGGCTCTTGTTTTGTTTTCTCCTTTTTAATAAGGCTTTACTGAGGAAATCTTCCCCTTTCTGGGTCTAATCAGGTTGTCAGATCAATTAGGTAATTGGCAGTAGGTTTATCACATTCCTTAGTCAGGAGGGTAGCCAGTTTATTGGAAGAAAATAATCCTTAGATGGTTTAAAGATAGGAAAAAAGGTTCCATCTTATAAATAGGGGGAAAAGGGAAGTCAACCTGAAATGTCACAGTTCTGAATGAGAGAGGGAGAGGGGGGAGAAATATACACCCAGGGTCTTCAGAGTCAGCCTCCTTGGTGGAATAATGCAGTGTTCCCTCTGAGGGTGTGTTGGAATCACTGGGACTGATTACTTAAAAATTCATATTGCACCCTGGCTCGGTAGTTCAGTTGGTTAGAGTATCATCCCCATTCACCACGATTGAGGGTTTGATCTCTGGTCAGATCACATACAAGAATCAACCAATGAATGCATAAATAAGTGGAGCAACAAATTGATTTCTCTCTCTCTCTCTCTTCCTTCCTGTCTCTCTATGAAACCAATTAAAAAATTCACATTGCTTCTCCCACATGAGTTAATTTGATAGGTATTTGATAGAGCCCAGGAATCTGTGTTTCTACAAACACCCCAGATGATTCACCCAAGACGGCGGTCCTTTGTACAGTATACTTTGAAGAACATTGGTTTAAGGATATTAGAAGAACGGGTTTCTTAATTCAACTTAGGCGTAGGCTAGTGCTTCTCACGCTTTGCTCTGCACACTACTTACCTGGGGCTCTCTGTCTTAGGGGGTTGTGTGTGTGTATGGTGTGAGACTGTGCTCCTAACAAGCTCATAGGTGATGGTGCCATAGCTGTTGGGCAGTACATTGCACTTGAACCTTGGTTGTTGTATGTTGGTTCCCCAGTGCTTTGCCCACAAGAAAGTTGGCAGGGGCAGTGGTCAGGTTGTCTGCCCACTAGAGCTACTAGAAGTCATAAGGCAAGGAGGTCCAGCTTTCTGCCCATGTCCAGGCTGCCTGGGCAACCAGAGAATGGGGATAAGTCCCAGGATGCTGCAGCCTACTGTCTCCGAAAGTAGCATCTTGACTTTTCTATCATTTTCTGAAGCTATAGAAGAATTAAATCTGTTTTCTGAACACGTAACACCAAGTCAGGCATTCCTTTCTTTTTAAACTACCTCCCATTGAAAGAAAGGGTTTATGACCTTGATGTTTTGCAAATAATTGTTCTCCAGCAGTTCTTGTGTCACAAAGGCCTCCCCCTGAAAACAGCACTTTGCAGTTTGAAACACTTCCAAATTTTCCAGATTCTTTTGCATCTGTGGTTAATGAATTTATTGAATATGAGCCCCGTTCCTTCCCTCTGGTGCCTGACGCAATGCTTGCAGCGAGGGCTAGGGCATGAGTTTTTCTACAGAAAATTAAGAGCTTACAGCCTAATTCAGGAAAGAGGACATCATTTCATGCCCTCTATGGTCAACTCTGTTTTTCTTTTTATATGCACGTAGGATAGTCAGTTCAGTGGCAAGTAGGTTATGCTCTCTGAGATGGTCATTGAAGTGACACTTGACTTGGTCATGGAATAAAAACCTGAGGCCAACAAAGCAAAATAGCACTACCTTCATTTTATGTAATGTAACCAAGGCTCATTGATTTCCCAAGAATAAAAGTAGGGTTGGGAACTTCCACTGAAGGAGTGCTTCTTGGTTAACTACCATTCCCAGGTACTCAGCAATCCTGACACCACAGCCATGGTAAACCCGGAAGTCTTGATGACTTCCTCTGGGCTCCCCGGGGCCTTCATCTTTTGACCTTTTTTCAGCACTATTTTGATCATCAAAAGGCACACAATTCAATATGCAGATCATGTATCATGAAAATGTACACTTGACACATATATAATCTTATTAACCAATGCCATCTCAGTACATTTCATAAAAAATAGTAAACTAAAGAAAAGGCTGTAACCTTCTGAACGAACAAGCTAGCCTCAGGTACCTTCTATTTTCAGGCAGGCCTCGATCACCCTGATCTTATTAAAGAGGTTAAGAAGTTAGAAGGCCGGAGGCTTTATCTCTATTAGTCCCCTAATATTTTATTATTTTCATTCAGTTTGTAAAATATATACTGTCTTAGTCCCTGAAGAAAGGAGAAGTGTTTTTTTTTTTTTTTTTCCATCTAGGAGTCCAAGGAACATCCTCAGATTGTATTTACCTTATAGAATCTTCTGTGATACCATGGAAGGCAGGGAGAAGCCAGTCCTGTCCCCATTTACAATTGATAAAAGCAAGGCCCGAAAGGTTGGGGATTTGCTTTGTGTCACCCCATAAGTCAGTGATAGAGGAAAAAGTAGAAAGCTGACCCGGTGAGCACAGAGTTTTGTGAATTTTTCTACAGAGCTACTTCATTTTCAGACATAGTGTATCTGTATGCAAGAGAAAGAAAACACAAATACAGGATGTCCAATAAATCACCCACACTTTAGGAAACAATGTGTTTGTAGTGAAAATTATAGTCATTTAAACATTAGAGAATGTAGCTTAAGAAAGTGAATCTTCGAAGTGCTCAACACTAGATCTTATTTCTTTTCTGGGGTGATTCTATAACTGCCACTCAGTGTTTTGTAGGCTAATTATCTGTCTTACTAATAATAGTTGCCACTTTTTGGGAGCCTACTATGTACCAAGCACATTTTAATCTGCTTTTTTATTGGGAGGTTACATTTAAATTTAGTCCTTTGACTCTGTGACACAGTAATAACGTTTTTCATTTTCCAATAACCCTTTAATCCATCTAAGATTATTGAATGTCATGTGTGACTTTGCCATCTGAATCTCTATTCTTTTTAACCCAAAATACTCTAAGGAAGATGGTATGAATTATTTCTGAGGTCAAATAGTGAAGTTATTTCAAAATTGTACAAATTAACACATTTTTATTTCATTTTACCTTATCAATAGTTCCATAGTTTTAACAACTTATTGAATGTTATTTGATTTATTGGGTATTGTAATTATGAGTAATTGTTCATTTATATTAATGTTAATTGCCATTAATACATTAAGACTCACATATACTGATATGTATCCACTGGTACTTCACTGGTGTTTGTAAGTCTTCTGTAACTGATATTTCAGAAGGCTTTAACCCTTTGGACTACATAGACCAGTATGTTTTCAAAGTCATGGGCCTCTCCTGTGACCCTTGTCATCTCTTTCTGAACAGTCTCTGTTTAGTGGCTGGCATAGCCCTGGATACAGGATAGCTTAGTAAATAATTGTTGGCTATTGAGTCTAACTACTGCAGTCCTGGCTTTGCTCAGTTATTTATATTGTGGAATAAAATTGAGCTTCCATATCACACTTTGAGAGGAGGTGCTTTTTCCCCTTACAACTGTCTGTACTTTTGGACATTAGAGGTTCCAGGTTCTGGAACGGAAATGGATCCGCTCCGTAATGTTTCTGTACGCTTGAAGTCGGTATGTTTAGTTTGCTTCTAATATACCTGTAGAGCCGCTACTCCAGATCTTTAATAACATCCATGCTTCTTTCAGGAACAGCCTGGTGAAATTGAGTTGCAACAAGCTGAACAGATCGCTAGTGATCACAGGGTGCTTAGAAAAGACAGCCTTCTCTTTCATCTTGGGACAGCTTGGTTAGGGTTGCCACCCAACCCAAGATGAGGGGGTGTGTGTGTATGTCTGTGTGTATGATATTTTATTTTAAGGATTTCTACAAACGAAATCCCCATGGCTACCACTACCTGGTCTTCCTCTGTATTAGAAGACAGGCATGTAGTTGAGGCCGTGGGCATTCTGGCTCTCCATCTTCTGAAGGTGTTCTTTACTTCTTCCCCCAGTGGCGCTCGGAGGTAGCCTGATTACCTGCTGATCTGCTGGACAACGAATGCAGTCTTCTTGCAAGACCTGCCAGAGTTCAGTCCTTTGCTGCTGGCCCCTTGGGCAAAACTCATCTTTAGATATTTGGCCAAGAGTCCTTTCCTTCAGAGTAAATTATGAGTTGTTTAATAATTGAGGGCCAACAAGCAGAGAAACCAGGATGTCCATTCTTGTTTGATCTGAGACTGATCTGAGGAAATTGAAGAATTTTTTTCTCTTGTGTCCACACTCTCTCTTTAACTATTTTAATTATCTTTTTCATAAAATAATTCATGTAGAACACAGAAAATCAGAAAATGTAGAGAAGCAAAGGAGAAACACCCATAATATGATCCCTATGGTACTGTCCGTCTGAATTGACTATTTATGATAAGCTGTCTGTTCCCTGAAGCGTCCCCCGGAAATTCAAAACAGTGTGGACTTCCGCTTCTCCAAAACACACATTGTCTTCAACATAACATGGACACCGGGCCTTTTTTCAAACTCTGTCCTTGAGGAAGATGACATGCTAATTTCCAAATGGTCAGGTGCTTTTCTTTCCCCAGAGAGATTCATAAGCTTCAGGGAGGGCTTAAAGACCCCCTCCCCCCACTTCCTGCCCCAACAATAGATGTTCAAATGCTTGTGGCATTGAATTGATTTTAATTATCCAGCAAGATAATGTTTTGCTTTTCCATTACCATTTTAGCTTTTTAGTATGAAAAAAATTCTAACCCTTGAATAAATACATTTTCAAGTCTTAAAAAAAAGATGTTCTTGGCCTCTGTTGTTGTTTTGGGTGGTTTTCCTAATTGACAACCACTGGTGATATTCAGGTGTTAGAAGTGTTTGTGCTGCAGACAAGTGGAGGGAAATTTAATTTGTCTGGTACAGGCTTTAACTGACAAATGTTAGAAATTGACCTTTTCAACAGGAATTTACTTGGAAGTCCTAAGTGAAGTTCTGCTTTAAGCTAAATTTGTCACCAAGACATGATTAAATTCTCTTAAAATGTGGATCAATTGCACATATTGCTAATGGGAATTGAAATCTCCCTAAATGGTGTCCATAATTTTAAAAAGGGGGGAAGAAAAGGATGTGAAAGTTAAGGTGCCTCATCCACCAAGTGGATAGTCTTATCTCAAAATCTAGGAATTGAGAGAAAGAAAATTGGTCATGCACACAGTAGGCTGTGGCTAGATTATTCAGAATCTATAAAGGCGTAGAATGTTGAGTTTTTCATATTTACTGGATTCCAAGAGCCCCGTGTCTCATAACACATGGTAGGGTAGGAATGCCAGAAGTGTGTTTAGAATGACAGGGAGAAGGAAGGAAGGAGAAAAAAAGGGAGGACTGAGGGAGGAAGGAATAAATGGTGACAACTTTCTTAGCTCTCGCAGAATTAAAGAGAGGACACGATGTTGTAAAGGTGTGGCCTGAGAAATGGCTGATGCTCTCAGCGTGGAAAATAACAATTGATTGGCTCAGAGCTCTAGCTACGGGCGTATTATCAAGTTTAAGCATGACTTTGTACCTTGATTAGAGATGCCAAGATAGAAAAACTGAACAAGCCTGGTTCTTTCTCCTGTGACACAATGTGAAGGGTCAGTTTACCTGTTCAAGGTCAAAAGCATCCTTATTTTCTTATCCTCTTTGCCTTGGAGAGTCAGAGAAGCTTAAGTCAAATAAATGAATAGAGATAAGCAGAGATACAACCTGGACCTTTGGTTAATAGATTTGCTCATTTTTTTATGACTGTGCACGTTAGCTCCTGTGTTTCCCTTTCCATCTTTGAACAAGGCATGGAGTCTATAATATGAAAAAGAAATGAAACACTTTCCAAGGGGAAATATGTGAAGGTGTTACTGAACTTTGTGACAATATATTCTGCACTTAGGAACCTCACTGCCGTTCACGGATACTCTAGGGGCTCATAATATGCTTATGTAGATCAGACACATTTCTCAGGTCGATGGCAAGTGGCTCTTCTAAAATCAAATCACATTGAAAGACATCTGCTTGCTCTGAAATTTCAGCGACTTTCTACAAATGGCGAGGAGGAACAGACTAGGTGGATATCTCCCGAGCATGCCTGGAACAGCTTATTTCACACCTCTTCTGCATCTTTCAGCAACTGTTTCTACATATCACCTGGTCTTGGTGGCAGAGAAATATAAATTTTAATGTGTATGTGGTGATAGTTATTCAGTATAATAAGAATGGAAAGATTTCTTTTTTTTTGTTTGTTTGCTTTTGTTTCATTTAGCACAGAGCACCAACTCTAGGCCTGGATGATATCTCCAGACAATCTAATTAGGTTTTTTTTTTTTTTTGTACTAGTCTTATTGAAAGTCTTTAGGAAAGCCCTCTATCTGGAGAACCACAGCTTTTGGTTTTGCCATTCCCCTCCCCACCGTAGATTGTGTGTGTGTGTGTGTGTTTGTGTGTGTGTGTGTGTGTGTGTGTGTGTGTGAGAGAGAGAGAGAGAGAGAGAGATATCTCAGGAGAAGAAGGTAAGGCCAGCAACTAGGAATGCTGGCCTAAAGAATCTAGAATCTAGAACAGGGTTAGCAAGCTGTAGTCAAAATCCAGCTACCCTCTGTTTTCATAAAGTCTGACTGAAACCCAACCACACCCATCTGTTTACATGTTGTCTGCGATGGTCTATGATCGCTCTCCTGCTAAAATGGCAGAGTGGAACATGCATGACAGACACTGTGGCACATAGTTAGTGTCCGACCATTTACAGAAAATTTTGCCAAAGCCTGATCTAGATCATGTTCCCAACAGCATGCCCAGTATCAGCTTAGTAGAAGCAGGCAAATCGCATGCCATTCTGCAGATATCTTATTGAAGATGAGGATCGTCAACAAGAGCAGCCGCAGTAAATCCAGAGGCAGAGAATTGAGGTATTGATGGCCTCCATTAAGCATCGAAAGCAGATAGTAATTTAGATTCCACTTTAGATGACCTTGCCCTCAGGGGTCAGAGGGAAATGGACCAATTCATATTCATTTCAGTATCCAAGATATTTACAGGGCCCCTGGCACACAGTCAAAAATGTTAAATACATATTGACTGAATAAATACAAGGCTATCAAAGGGCAGCTAGCACCATAATTGTTACCAGTCCACTGGCGATTGATAGGATACCAGGTGAGAAATCTATTCTAAGGATAGCGAGTTAGGATGGTAGGATAGTTTCAGTTTCTCCTCTCTTGCTGTTAAGCCCATTGGTGTTTAACCACCTTAACTGTCTCATTTTAATTTTCTCTCTTCTGCATAAGTGCATGTTATGGATAGGTAATAGGCTTGAGTTTTATTAGTTGGAATTTGAAGAAGGCATTCCTGATATAAATGATGTTACTGGAGCAAATGACTAAGAGATGTTAATGAATTTCCTTTTCTGGCCTTTAAAAAGTAATGGGATGCAAGCTCTTCTCTCTGAAAAGGTTGAAGACCAGGGGCCGGATTAGTCAACTTACATCAGGGAGTTTATTTCTATCAGGGAGACCAGAAGAATTGGTATTTATTAAACATCAATGATGTGCCAGCATCATAATAGTTATTTTAATCTTCACTACAACTCTAAGTGTTGGGCACGAAAAAGACACTAAAACTTAGAGAAGGTGCAGAAATCACTTGTAGCCACCTTGGGAATCAACCAGGAAGGACATGAATGAAGGTCTAGCTGTCTCCAAAGTCAAGGTCTTCCCACTGGTTCATTGTAGCCATTCCTTTGGCAATCATTCTTCCTTTTTGTCCCCTTTACAAGGAGTTACTGTGCTATTGAAAGAGGGCGTACTGTTTGGCTCTTATGGTAGCACCTGATTCCACACACTCATACAGAAGGGAATTCTGATATTTCGGTCCTATTATCTTTCTTCTAACACAGAAAAAGAACATTACGGACTTTCTTCTACTCATTTGTTTGTTAGTCTATTTCTTGGTTTTCCTATAGGGTTTTCGACACTAAATCTTGTCTCAAAATTGATTGCTCCAAATCTAGGAAGTTTATGAAATTGTGGATTCCTGGGCACATCTAGGACCTGTTGGATTAAGCTCTAAAGAAGAGACCAAGGAATCTGGATTTATAACAAGCTTTCTTCCTCCCTCCACCCCGCCCAACAGCAGTGTCAGGGAGACTGTCCTTTAGAGAGCTCGCCCTTTCATGCCCTTCGATGACCCAAGATTTAGGAATCCATCAACACGGAAATGTTTCCCTAATTATGTGTTCAGATGTGTTTTTTCCTCTTAACACAAAAAGATTATTTTCTAGTTCTCTAGTCCTAACGCTACTGTAGTTAATAATATTTTAACTGTAATATGGCTGAAATGTTAGGCACTTGAGGGAATTTTTAAGCTTGGAAATGTTGGTTGTTTCTATCTGGATCTTTAAAGAAAGCCCTGTCTGGCCCTGGCCAGGTGGTTCTGTTGGTTAGAGTATCATCCCGCACACCAAAAAGTTGCAGATTTGATCCCCAGTCAGGGGGCATACGGAAGGCCACTGATCGATGTTTCTCTCTCTCTCTCACACTGATGTTTAATATTCTCCATCTCTGTCTCCCTCTCCCTCTTCCCCCTTCCCCTCCCCACCTGCCCTTCCTCTCTTTCTAGAATCAATAAACATAGCCTCGGGTGAGGATTGAAAAACCCTGAAAAAATTAATAAGAAGCCCTGTCTTTTCTTGGCCTCCTCACAAAAGTTGCCAAAAACGAATTCCCTAGGTCATATATGACCTGGGCATTTATACCAGAGGGAGATGGATTGGTCAGGAGTAAGGGCGGGGCATAATTGCAATATTCAGTTTATTACTGGATAGCTTGTTGGGGAGCTGGTGTAAGGCAGAAGTCATAGCTACAGACGTTGGGGTCAGAAGCCCGGCAGTGGAATCAGGTTCTGGCTGTTACTAGTTGTGAGAGCTTGGACAGGTTTCCTCCATCCTTGAAGCCTTGTTTTCACCATCTGTAGCAGAGGGAAGTTGTCTGTAAGAGCACTTTGCCTGGTGCTAGGGGAGAATTATCTGCTTTTTTTCAGGCCTGCCCTCTCCCATTGCTTCTCTTCTTTGCACCCCAGCACCAGCGCAGTGGTCTGTGTATTGCAGTTGACTCATCTTTTAGGGGGAAAGTGCTTGTTGAATCTGCATGGTGAGGTCAGGTTCCCAGAAGGACTGTACTCTTAGACCAGAATCTGCAAATTACCATGACCTTCTCCAGAATACTACCAACAGGTCCTAGAAGTTTGTCATGCTGAATATATCAAATATTTGTGTTATTTTCCACTGGTCACCGTATTTTGCCCATGCTTTTTGCTGAGGGTTATGCCTGTTTTTTGAATAAAGTTCTACTTCTTCAAAAGTATACTGATGCTCGAATTTTCTCTTAAAGTCCATTAAGCAGGCTGAGTTTTGTTCCCTGAATTTTGATTGGATATTATTCATAATTTATATAAAATCTCAGCTGTGGCAAAAAGAAAAGGTTTTCTATCTCAAGATGTTCAGAAATATTTTAAGCAAGAAGGGTTGAAATGCCTTTGGAGGTACAAAAATATTAATTGATTCACAGTAGCCACATTATGATCAGAAACATTTGGAAAATGCCTGATTACTAGACAAAGGAGAATGTACTGGACTGGTCTCTGTCCCCAGGAAGCTCACTCTGGAAAAAACCTCTTAATGATACGAAAATGCCATGTCTTCAGGCATCAGAATGGAAAGACGGATTCAGTTGCTGTTCAGGATGATGCCATTTGCAAGCGACACAAGAAATTACATTGTGATGTGGGGGAGAAGTTCAGCTCACAGCCAACAACGTAAATGAAGCTCAATAAGGAGATGAAGATTGAGCGAGTTAATGAGTTCTGGAGACTCCTTTCCTAAGGCTGTCTCCGAGCAGGGTTTGGGGAGATCATACTTTATTTTGGGAGAATTACAGTCACGCACCCTGAAGCGGAGACGCTGGGGCATTCTGTCTGTCATTCCCCTGCCAGCCCTCTGTGCAGCTCTGACATACAGCCCGCAGTCCTGACCGTTTTTCTTCTGGGAAGCAGCCAGAGAGTGCATTGCCTGGAGCCCTCGTGCTGGTATCAATCTCCAGCAATGAGCTTTAAGATCACTTCCTGTGAGAATCCATCTACAGTTCCTGTGCTTGACCTAAGGTTAGATGTCACGGGGACAAAATACTGATTCTCGTTTTGAATCACAATTGTTGCTGCAAATAGCAAACTTTATAACCCGGTAGATCCCATGGATGCAAACTGATGGATGCGATTCTGTTAATTAAAAAAAAAAAGCCCCTGACTCCCAAACTATAGTTCACATGGAAGTAAATGATAATAATAAAGCAGAGCTAATACACTGCTGAATTATTTATGTTGCCTGTAAAAACTGCATCCTCAATGTCAAAGGAGGCACACTCCTTACAATGTATCTGTAACCAGAGTGTCTCAGGAATTGCCTAGTCCTAAATGAACAAGGAGGACCAGGCATGGAATCAAGATTATGCTAAGACGTACAAATTGGTAGTCACAAAATAGTCCTAGGGATACAAGTACAGTATAGGGAATATAGTTAATAAAATTGTAATGACTGTGGGCGGTGCCAGGTGGGTACTGGGAATATCAGGGGGAATCAACTTTGTAAAGTGTGTGATTCTCTTACCACTATGCTATATGCATGACACTAATACAAAATAACGTTGAATATAAACTATAATTGAAACATAAAATTTAAAAAACAAATTAGTGGAAGATTTTTAAAAAGATTGTGCTAAAGAAGAGCACAAATTGAAGAAATTATAAATTATAGCAAGAAATGGCATACATGATAAACAGAAATTATTATAAATTGTTACAGAAATGGTTCTAGAGTACCGTGCTTTGGTGCAAATGATAGCCTGACAATAGCCTGCAAGTATTCCTCACTGACAGCCCAGGAATGAATGACCATTGGCTTAAGGCCCTCGTCCAAGGCAACCTTGTCACCTAACTGGACTTCCTGCTTTTTCCACTTCTGCCGTTCACCAGTGTATTCTCCACTCAGCGTCCAAATTATCCTCTAACAATGGTGTCAGTTTCTGACATGTCTTTGATCAGCTCCCTCCCATGCCCTACCCATCTCATATGTGAGAAAATCCAAACTTCTTACCCTACACTCCAGGGAAAGCCGTACCTCATCTGGCCCCTGCCTCATTTTCTCTATTCATCACCCCCCCCCTCGAAGCTGTAAACACGTGACTTTTATGTGGCTCCTCAACTGCACCTTAAGGCCTTTTCACTTGCACTTTTCTCCACCTCCAGTGCACACCCACCCCCTTCTCAGCCTGTGTCATCACTCAGAGAAGACTTAAGGCCTTCAGTAGCTACCGCAATGTCACGTTACAGTAACAACCTCCTCTGTTTTCATCCGAAAATATCAAACAGCCTTATTGGTGGGACTGATTTTCTTTCATGCTAAAATGCAGGCTCTAGTAGGTAACTAAACCTTCACTGAACTGAATTAATTCTCCTCACTTAGGATAAGAAACCTAAAGCATCCCAGAATGATGGCATTCGTAAATGTTAAGAGAAAAGAACCATTTTAGCCATAATATTGACCCTTATTCTGGGGTCCAGACAGGGTTTTCTGTGATTATGCAAATCTCAAATGCAGCGGGCTCATTGTGTAGTAGTAAATATTTATAAAGCACTCTGTGTTGACGAAATGTTTCTCAATCAGATTGATTAGTGATTCCTCCCAGCAACCTTGCGAGGTCAATCAGCATTATTAGAGAACAGCCCAGAGAGGTTGGGCAATTTGCCCAAGGTCACTCAGCAGGTCATTGGCGAAGCCTGCATTGGCAACTTTAGAGCTCTTTGCTGTGACAAGCCCTGGCATTGACTCTTCTGGGAAGGGTGACCCCTTGACCACTTTTCTTGTAAGGTAGGCATACAAACACTAAATGTCCTGATGACAGAGAAGTGTGAAGGCCTCGGGGTAAAGGAGTTATAGGCACAATGAGAAACTGCAGCCAGCTATTGAAAGTTGAAAAGGCCACTCTGCCCTGACCGGTGCAGCTCAGTTGATTGGGTGTTGTCCCGCAAAGCTGAAGGCCACTAGTTCAAGTCCCAGTCAGGGCGCATGCCTGAGCTGAAGGCTAAGTCCCTGGTCAGGGCATGTACTGGAGGCAACCAACTGATGTGGAATACACATCAAGGAAAACGATCTCAGGTTTAAGAAAACTTGCTTCATCACACTTGCATTCATATTTTTTTAAATTTTAATTCCTTCAGAATTTAAGATAAGTAGTTCAAAGTCAGTGATCTATTAAGTCCTAGATAATTTTGGTCCTTTGGACCTTCAGTTCTATTCCCTAACTCTGTTCTTTGGAAGCATTTTCTCCTGAACTAACTGATAACCACAGTAATAACTGTTTCCATTGATGAAGACTTGCTATGTGCCAAGAACTTTCTAGGGAGCACTTCATTTATTTAATCCTTCCAACAATCTTATGAGACCACTACCATTGTTACCCCCATTTTACAGACAGGGAAACAAAACTCCCGGTGGTAGATCCAGAACCTAGACTGTTTACAAACCTTAGTGAGATCTTCCCCTTCTCAGGATCCTTCCAACAACTTAACAGGGCATGCAGAGGGCTCTGTGTGGTGTGGATGCTGTCATGTTGAATGACCAACTTTGATACCAAGTTCCTCTTTGTGTATGGCCTTTGTTCCTGGTGTAGTCCCCTCCTTGCCATAGTCAAACACCCTGAGCATGGGCCTGGCATGGTGTCCTTGCACTTGCTGTCCCCTCTGCCTGCGGCACTCTTGTGTTCTCTCAACATATGCACCTCCCACATAAATGATTCAGATTTACTCTCAAATGCCTTATCCAAGAGGCCTTCTCTGACTACGCCATGTAGAGTAGCATCTCATCTTCACTGTCTGTCCTCACTCTTTCCTTTTCCTTTATGGTATTTACCATCCCTGAAAAATTCTGCGCATGTGTTTACAACCTACCTCTTCCCACTAGCGTTTAAGCTTCACAAGAACAGCGATTTTGCATTATTTTTTTCTCCTTCCTCTGTTTTTGCACCAGGGCCCAGAGCAAGGCCTGAAACATGGGAAATGCAGCATAAATAATTGTTGAATAAATGCATAGACCATCATTCGATATTGCTACACTTTATTTCAAATACTTAAATTAGCTTTGTGGAAGCCACACATTATGTCTGGTTTTGAAGAATCAGTCTTGGCCTTTTGGTGAATATTTTGTTGCACCTTTCACCAAGTATTCAGGTGCCACCAGTGCCTTGGAAAGGTGAAAGTCAAGAAGGATCTAAGTGTTTTGTTTTATACTGTGTTCATCTTGAAGCATTTAAGATCAGGGACTAGGCTAAGATTCTGAAGGGGACTGTCAGTTTTCCCTGGACTACTTTGCTCTTTAAACAAAAGTGGAAAAGCGGAGAGCACTGGGACCTCACAATGCTCCTGGTTACTTGTGGATGGATGCTGTGTGGTCTGGACTATGGCCTAGGTTAGAACTCCATCCCCAGTCAGCTGTGTGCTCCACGTTTTCTGAAACAGATAGTGTTACCTTTGGGTTGGTTGGCTATCTCTGCATGCAGACTGGAGGGGATGAAGATTGACGACTGAAGTGTTCCTGGCCTTTTCTTTTAAATCCCTCTTCCATGAGGAATGCTGAGATACACTGACCGTAAGTGTTCTACCTATTTTTTTTTAATTGTTAATATCCTTTATGCCTGTCAGTCATCCCTAGTCCTGATCCCATTCCCAAATGTGCCCAGAATTTCCAGTTTGGTTAATGTGATTTTAAAGTATAGCATAATGCAATTTTTAACACATCTAGGCCTCTAGTGTTTTTGGAGGAGAAGCAAATTTTTTCATATACAGTATTGTATTTCTTTCTTAGAATATTATAAGATGGCTAGGCTTTAAGTTTCTCTAATAAGGTGAAGGTTCCTTTCATACTTGGTAACCTTTCATATTTGATAACTTGGAATTCATAATTCCAAGAAATGCCATAGTACAAGAATCAGAAAACCTGGGTTCTCTTTTCACTCGGGTACCAACTAATACTTGACTTTCTTTGCTCTGAGTTTCAGACTCTTTGTCTGCAGAATCATGTGATTAGATTTATTCTAGTCTGTGGAACCCATACTATATTGATCAAAAGAAGTTGTGTGAAGTTTTAAAGAGTTACTAAAACAGGGAAACTTGGACGTGGGTAGGGGTGGGTCAGAGTGGACAACAGATGTTTCAATGAGGGTAGATCCATATCTGTTTAGCGTATAGGTTCTGGCAGAGAAGTGAGGCTTGCTTGAGTGTGGCTGGTAGGGTACGTGAATGTCTCACACGAGATGGACAGCAAATTGAACATTTCACCTAAAATATCACATGGTGTGCTTGAGTGCAATATTGTTATGTTACAGAATTGCATGTTTATGATTTTGTAATAAAAAGGGGGTGTTATTTGTGCCATATGCTATATAATTAGACTAGAGCTTAAAGTCTCCCACTGCTTTTCTTTTTTTTTTTCATTGAATCTAAGACCTTATTGAAGCTCTAATATTCTAGAATTTTTAGCCTTCTTGAAAGTAATAGGTAGGGACCAAACTGTTTTAAAGGTGATATTGTAAGTCATTGTAATGATCTGCAATAAGGCATACACTGTATTTTCTGATTGGGCTGAAACCCATGAAAAAGCTAAGCAGAAAACAGACAGGATATTGCAGGTAGACGCAGATACACCTCCATACCTGACACTCCAACTCCTAGGTGCATCCTGCAACTTCAGGGTGAGATTTACCTCTAAACCTGGCATCTCAGAAGTATGTTGTAGGCCTATCAGTGTAAAGTTGCCCAAAACTCTTCCTGCTACAGGAATTCTTGAGTGTCACACTCCAGGCTAGATAGAGATCAGCTGGTCCAGTCCCTGGTAATTACATATGAGGAAAGAATTCACTCATTTCTAGTTTCCTGAACTTTTAGTAAACTAAAGGCAACACAAGCTAAGTTATGCACCCTCCTGTTAAACTGAGGCTTCCACTGTCCATGGGGTGAAACCTAACAAGGTGAAATGGTACCCAGAGAACTATTTCTACGGTTTAGGATAAGTGGACCATTTTCACATCAGGGAATCAAGTAAATTCTGCTGTCACCACTAAATGTTTAGTTGCTTATGCTTCCAGAATACATATTTTATAATTTTTATTTGTACGTTCTGATTGAAGGGCTAGGAGGACCAGGTAACAGTGGCTTCACTGATAAATGTTTTCCTTCTTTTTGCATATTCCCAGGCAAGGCAGTCATAGTGCTTCTTTAGCCAACCAGCGTGCCGGGTGAAAGGAGAAATAGCACAGGACAATGGGCAGTCCCAGCTTCATTAATTTTCTGGTAGAGACTCTAAAACAAGGGAGATGCATATGTACCATTGCATCTTTGGGACAGTGCATTCTTCACAGCTAGGCCTGGAATTGGGAGACACAGCATAAATAATCGTTGCATGAAAGAACAAACAGACCATCACACTGGATTGCCACACTATATTCCTAATAATTATATGTGCTTCATGGAGGCTACACATTATGCCTGGGCTTGAAGAACTGGTCCCTGGTACTGTCAGTACCTTTGGAGTCTTGGTTTGGTAGGTGTTTGACCTAGGGATTCTATTTCAAATGGAAAACTGGCTTTAGGATGATATCTAACAGGTATTACGAAGAGTGGTGGTTCCTTTGTTTGGGAGGCAGGTGAGCTAACATCTGGGACCCCCATTAGAAATTTTAATTTCTTTCCAGTCAGACTATCCTGTTTTTTCTATAAAGAGCCCAACACTTATATGGTTGAGTTATCTTGTCTGTGTATTGAACATGCTGGCTTCACAAACCAACTGCCTGGTTGAATACAGGTCCTACTATTAATATTGTTATGTGGCACTAGACACATTCATCATTCATCATCCTCATTAAGTCTTGATCTCTGCATCTGTAAAATGTGGATTATACCAATACTTAACCCATAGGGTATTATGGGAATTAAGGGAGGTAATATTTGTAAAGTGCTTATTAGCTCAGAGTATGATATGTTTTAAACATTCAACAATATTTACTATTAGTATCCATAAACTCTTTGGCACAGTTGGTTATGAGTGCAGGATAATACAGTCTATTCACAGGTGACCTCAGTATGAAGACATGAATGTCGGACCAGAAATATCTCGAGATTAGGGGCAGGTCAAAAGATATAACCCTTTATAAGCCTAACAGATATGTTCCCTCCCTCTAAATTTATGTTTACCTTTGTAACTGATCAATGAATACAAGGTCTGTCTGGGAAAAGTCCAGCTGTTGTTAATATAATGAGAATGGTTTGCACGACATTGATGTAACCCGGCAGCCAAGGAGAGTGGACTGGAACGTACATGTGTGACCAATCATGCCTTCACTATACTAATCAGTGGGGGAGGTAGACTCCATTGAGTGAGCATGTATATTGTGTGGCCATCACATTCAAAATGACTGAGTGAGTAGAGCAATGAATATACATCAAATTCTGTGTTAAACTCTAACTTTCCACTGCAGAAACTGTTCAGGTGATTCAGAAGGCTGTAGCTATGGGCAACTGGTGATTGGCAGCTTCGTTGCACCTGCTCATGCATCACGTCTCGTGCAGAGTTTTTGGTGAAACATCAAATCACCCAGGTGACTCAGCCCTACTACAATTCAGATTTGGTGCCCTACAACTTTTGGCTTTTCCAAAACTAAAACCACCTTTGAAAGGAAAGAGATTTCAGACAGTGGATGAGATCGAGGAAAATATGATGGGGCAGCTGATGGCAATTGGGAGAGCTGTGTGAGGTCCCAAGGTGCCCACTTTGAAGGGCACTGAGGCATCATTGTCCTATGTACAATGTTTCTTGTATCTTGTATCTTCTTTAATAAATGTCTCTATACTTTATTATTACATGGTCGGATAGCTTCTAGACAGACCTCATATTATGTTTTCCATGTATGAATATAGTGTTTTAACAAATCAGTGCATAATACATTGTACATAATCATTTGTATGCATTTTCCTTCAGTTAGCCCCTAATTTCTCTTATATGTGTGTCATAATTACCCCTGCCTGACATACACTCACCAGGGAGCCCTAAGGTTTGTTTGTTTTTCTGCCCCCCCCCTCCTGAAAGAAATGCAAAAACAAAATATGAAATTTCTCAAATGATGCCTTCTGGTAATAGAGGAAGGCATTTCAGAGGAAGGACTGTTTGAGCGCCTTTTGGATCATAAGGAGAAGCTACAGTGGTGGGAAGAGAGGCAGAAGGGTGGGCAGAAATGCTTCCTGCTCTGGCATAGCTATCTGTTGGGTAGGGAACACTGGATCCATGCATGGGTACTGTGTGGCAGAATATAAAAGCCATGCAGGAGACATTCAAGTGCATTACCTGGACTTTAAAGGAGAGTCATTCCATTTAGGAGAGGGATGTGGGTAAGCTCAGTGAAGGGAGCGATGCATAAGTCCAGCCTTGAAGTAGACAAGTGAATTTAGATGGGCAGAAAGAAGGCTGAAAGGATAAATGTGAACTCACCTTGCCTTTAGAGACCATAGTATTTTAGCACAGAAAACTGTGAACATCCACAGTTTCAAAGTCAGGGTTGTGGGGTGTCATAGAAGAAAGAATAAAGACCCCTGGCCAACTGGCATTGTCAGACATCCCGGGGAAGGGGGCTGTGGCGTGGGATCTCAAAAGATGAGAAGGAACATGCGCCCGGGCCACTGTACCAGTGAGTACGGTTAGTGGGGGATATTGCATGTACACAGACATGGAGGCATGAGAGAGGCTGTATCTGTGAGAAAGAACAAGTAGTCGCTGTACCTGTGCTACTGTAACACAGGTAAGTTCCAGACACTGGAGAGATGGTAGGAGCCTGCCCCGGTACGTAACTGGAACTGAAGTGGACGGTTCAAATGAGAGGCACTGGAGACAAGTATGTGTGTGTGTGGTGGGGGAAGAGGGTTAAGGAGCTTATTTTTCCAATATCAGTTCTTGAAAAAGCTCAACAGGAAACCTCTACTTAATGTGCCTTTTCTTTCTTAAGCAAAGGATTCTGATATTAAATTACCAGTGCCAGTCAAACTATAATAATGGTTATTATTATATTTTTAATCCTTACCTGAGGATGTTTATTGATCTTAGAGAAAGAGGAAGGAGGTGAAGAGCAAGAGAGAGCGAGAGAGAAAGAGAGGGGGAGAGAGGGGGAGAGGGAGAGGGAGAGGGAAGGAAGGAAGGAAGGAAGGAAGGAAGAAAGAGAGAAAGAGGGAGAAGGAGAGGAGAGAAATAGTGATGTGAGAGAAACATCAATGAGCTCCCTCCTATACGCGCCCAGACAGGAAATTGAACCTAGGTTCGTGCCCTGACTAGTAATCAAACCCGCAACATTTTGATATAGGGCAACATTTTAACCTAGCCCCCTGGCCAGGTCCAATTTTGGTTATTTTTATACTCAAAATGAACCGGAAGGTATTTCAAGTAAAGGTAGCCCCTATCTTTAACGTTATAGCTGCTACAGATTTCTGGTTTTATCTGCAGCCAAAATACATGGCGTGTGCGTGCCGTACGCTGTATTGCCTCCTTTTCCACGGAGCGATATGCATCCAGTCACAGTGAACTGCATTCAGTTTCTTATCCCAACTGCCCCGTATAACTGGACACACCAACACCACAGCATGATGATACAAGCCAAGAAGGGTAACACAAGGACAATGGCTCAGAATGCCCAGAAAGGTGAGAGAGAACCTTCCCAACTTGAGTACGCATAGGTACCCACCTGTTCTGTACATTTAAAAAATGAAATTTTTTATTACAAATTGAATTCCAGATTCTGTCACATACGGCAGAGTAGAAATATCTTTGCATCCCATTGCCGCGCACACTCCCCAATCCCTCCGTTTAACCTCTTTCCCTCTGATTTTGCAAGTTAACCTGAAAAGCTTAGAGAATCCAAGAAACAGAGGGAAGCTTATTCAGCCTGGGCTGCACCATAACATCTCATCAGCACGTTTAAATTATGTGTTCAGACTGACAGGCAAATGTATTTCAGGGCAGAATCCTTCGAAAGCAGGAGACAGTTTCCTTCAGCTCCACGTCACCGTTTCATGTAGATTGCCTATTATATTCTTGAGGTATTATGAAAAATGGATTTGGAGATATTTGCTTGACAGTGGGTAGACTAATGGAATCTGGCGACTGTATTTAAAATGTGCAGGGGTTTGTTATAACAATGGTAATAGAAATATCAATTGTGCTGACAGGTTAAAAAAATCTGTCAATGAATGATAATGAAGTTATTTAAATGTCGACTCACTCACAAACATTTTCCAAACCCTAAATTATTCTCACTGCTTTAACCTCATGCATCCTGTGTTATTAAGGAGTGGAGCTGGCGATGTAGCCCATGTGCCTTTGGCTTTGGAAGCTATTTTTATGCCTCCAAATGCACTAGGAGCAATGAAAGTGGCTGCTCTTAGTGATTTTAGGAGAGAATCAAAACATGGAAGCCACAGCTGCATGATTTAGAGGTGAAAGCTGCTCTGTTTTCAGGATGCCTCCTTGGCGCTGATTTGAGTAATGCCATGGAGCTTCCTGTCCCCGAGCCTCCCCCTACGCCTGGAGTCTTTGTTTTGTGACCTTGGCAATAGGGCTTGGTGTGTATGGGATAGGGCATCTCTGCTTTCAGGGGTCTGCAGGTAGAGAAGAAGCAGCCCAGGTTATTTGGATACTTTCTAAACCCTTTTGAAGAAGCAGCCTGCCTCATCCTTGGTTCAAAGAGTGTGCCCATTAGGCATCGCGCATTCACTCACCCTCCTGTGCAAAAGCCACCTGCCACGTACCAGCACTGTCCTGGGAACTGAGGATTTGAGGGCGAACAGAGATACAGTCACTGGCCTTATGGTACTTAGAGTACTCAGGAAATGGATGTCAGGCAGAGGTTTCTTGCTGAGAAAGTAGGGGAGCATGGGACATGCCCCCACCCTCATCCCACCCACAAAGCTGATTGTGCCCGCTAACAGCATGGACTGCAGTGGTCCTTGGTGGACTGCGTGAGCTTCTTATTGACTTAGTAGAAATCCAGTGAGCCACACGAGAAAAGCAAGCATCCCTCAAGTCAGCGAGGTGTTCAGAACCAAACTGTGAATGCCTGCTCTGTCCCGGTGCCGTTCTGAGAGCTAGGAAGCCAGCGGTGAATGCAACAGACACCTTTCCTGTACTCATGGAGCTTACAGTCTGGTGGGGGAAGATAGATAACAAAAAATAAGTGGATCTATCAGATGGGATAAAGAGCAAGAAAAGAAATGAAAAGGGCTAAGGGGGTTGAGTGTGCTGGAGAAGGGAGAGAGGTCTCTTTGTCATACAACATGACCTTTGTCCAGAAAGAAGTGAGGGACCATCTGTTGGGGTAACTGGAGAAAGAGCTTAGGAAGTACAGGGAAGCAAGACAAGGGTGAGCAGGGGTAGGGCTCAGGTGAAAAAGGGAGGGATAAGGGTTGGGCATCTCACAATTGTATTGCAAATCTATTAGGTAAAAATGTAAATATGGAAATAGCAGATCTGGAGTTTATTTGTTGAGGGAACCAGGCCACTGACTGGTTACTCAGTTAGCAAGTGCCCGAGTCTGGTGCTGTATGACTTCCAGGTCCCTTAGGCTGTGTATGTTGGTAATCTTCATGAAATATCATCACATCATTAAGAGGCTGACCCATTCATTGTGACAATATTTCTAGCCTTCCCAGGAGCCAGGGTGAACCAGATCAGTGACATACTTTCTTTTCTTCTTTGATCATTGTGAAGACTTTCTGCTTATACTTTTCTTAAAATTGATTCTCCCTGGCAGACCCTCTGTCCTTTTACCTGATAAAAAGAACAGCCAGGTTTTGATCTACACATGTAGGACTTTGAACTGTTTTACTTCATATTTCGTTTACTAAGAAATGCAGAACTAGATTGTGTAAATATATTCTCCTGTAGCTTTTGAGAGCAACAGCGCACCATGGGGTTAAGCGGCAGCACCTTCCAAGTTCTGTGCCCATGAGTAGGCTGGTTATGCTGCTGGGTCTTCCTTGTGAGTAACACGTGGTTAATATCAATGTTCATTTCATAAAAATCTGCATATGGAGTGTTTAGATTACATTAAATTTTATTATCTGTTAGGTTTCTTAAGCATAATAGTCTGTTAAGCAGTGGAATCCTGTTGGGAACCACCCTGCCTGGTTTCAGAAGCTGTAAACTACCCCCCTCTCCCCCCCACCAGCTAAGGCTGAGTAAGTGACCTTTGGACCATAAGCAGCCACTAAGGAGACAAGGCTTACCTCCCTGGCAGGAGCGCTGCTTCTGCTCCTTTTACTTCATCCACAACTGGCATCCAATGCTTGATCGGTTAGCCAATGACGGGTAAGATTCCCCAAGGGGGGAACAACCTAAGACAGGCATGATCACATGGAGGCCCCAAGGAAGGACTTGGGGGGGCTACTGCAAAAGGGGGTGATGGACACTTGCTCCTTGGCTTTGACATAGCCTGAGTCCTCATTCTGTCTGCAAGAAGTCTCCTAATCTCTTAGCTGCCTTACTTCCCCTACCTGACTTAAGCTTGAGACAATGCCTTAAGCCTGAAACAATGCTGGTGGTGAGTACCGCCCTGTGCTGGAAAGGGTGATCAGGCCTAAGAAAGAATATGTAAAATCCTGTGAAACCTGCTTTGTTTAGAATGCTCTCAATCAAATGATAGGGGTCCAAGCAAGAAGTGAGTTTGTTCCTCAAAGTTTTATGGCTCTTTAGCTATCTGACCCTGACTCAAAATAGGCCCTCAGAGTTCTTTGTATGTTATCTATTGTTTAATCCTTACTGCCTGACTATGATTGATGAGCTTTACCTGTATTCCTGTGCAAATTAAACCCAATAAAAGCCTGTCAGGGTAAGGGCATGGGGCACTCTCCTCTTGAGAGAGTGGCCAGGCCATTCCGAGTTGCTCTCCCCTTGAGAGAATAGCCGTGCCATCCCTTTTCCTCCACAGGACTCAGTAGTCCATGTGAATTTGTCTTGTATCTCATCCATAACGCCGTGGACACTGCAGGCTGTTGTCCACATCAGAATCCTGGCACATTTACTATAGAAATAGTGTGTGAAATCTTTAACTCTTAAATTTCAGTTCTTGCCCTTACCTCTCTAATCTAAGTCCCACACAAAACTAACACACATCCTTTAAAATATGATAGTCTAAATATGGTTGCATTTAAAAATGGTAAAATCTCCATGGATGTCTTCTGTTTTCTACAAATTAAATCTCAGTCATTTTTAGTGGTTGAGATTTTCCTTGAGGGTTCATGTTATGGATTTTCGTATGCATTAGGCAAAGAATACAGAAAAAAAAAAAAAACAAGAAAAAAGAGTGATGGCATGAATAACAAAAGCTATCATTTGTAGATTGTTTTATGCCAGCCATTGTGTTGGCACATTTTATAGTCTAATGCAATCTACAAGTGATCCTGTGCTTATTTATTTCATTGGATGGTATAAGATTATAGTAGAGGAAATCAATCAAGCATTTTATTTCTTTGTGGAAACTAGTACTGTCTTGTATTGATCCCTTCAAGTATGAGGGGGAGTTTGCCGTCTTAAAGAGATGATAAGTTCTTGGAAGGCAGGTGTCATGCCTTCAGCATGGTTCCTCCACCCCTTGAAGCAGCAGAGAGCATCTCTATGCGTGTGGTAGATAAATAAAAGAAATGCTTCCAGCTGTTCTCAGAGTCACAGTTTAAGATATGTTTGTGAAAAGGGTAAAGTGGGGATTAAGGCTCAAAGGCAATAACACTGTAGCTCTCATTTAATCACTTGCATATTTATGTTCCTGGAATGCTTATATTTTAAGCTTTTAGCTTTTTCTGGTACAGCAGAGGTACTGACAGGAGCCCTGTTTTTCATCTGTAGATAAGCCAACCTGTAAACAACATCTGAAAAAAAAAGTTAGCTTTGGAATGTCTTAAAAAATGGTACAAATTGAGAATTCAAAGCTACTTATATGGCATCTTAAATATGTCTATGTCATTGTATGATACATAATTTTTAAAGATTGTTTCCTTGGTTTTTTTTTTTTTTTTTTTTTTTTTGCCTTAACAACAACAATCACTTTATGGTTAGCATAGGCTGGCCTTTCTATTTAAAAATTTTATTTGTTTTAAATATTTTTGTTATTTCCTTTTTCTTATAAAGCCAAGATCCATAATTATTCTTTTCCTTTAAAAAATATTTGGTGTTATGTTTGCCACAGTATGCTGTTTAGAACTCTCATCTCATTACATATCACTCAAGAATGGATGTTATAATAAAAAATATTTGGAAAATGCTATATGACATATGACCATTAAGAGGTTCACAGTATTATTTATCAGAGTAATGAAATTTATGTAAGTATAGAATAATAAAATTTATAAGTTCTGATGTAAGGAAACATTACATTTTGTTTAATCAAGCATTTCCTAACTTTTTAAAATCTTGGATAATATAATATTTCTGTCCCCCATCCCTAGGGATGATACTTAAAATAGTTAACAGCCAGTGCATTGGCTCACCAGCCAGCCTGCTGCTCAACTGTCTGTCTCTCCTCTGCTCCTTCAGAGCCCACATCCCTAGGAGACTGCAATTCCCACAGTTGACCATGCAGAGGTAACTGGAAGCATCTGTTAGCTATGAAGAGGGTTTGCAGATGGGCACTAGGAACTGCCTTCCAAGGTGCAGTACCTTCTCCAAGGTCAATTTCTGCTTCCCTGGGATTGGCTGAGGCACTGACCAATCGGAACAGGGGCTCCTCTTAATGTTGGAGCAAGTTCCTTCAGGACCTCTGTTGTGCCAGCCCATAATCTTTTGATTGCTGGACTGTAAGGAGATCTAGGAGGCCTCCAGGGAAGAGGCCATTTGGTGAGGTTGGCACAAATGCTACTCAGAGAACTTGGTTCAGTACATATTTCCAACTGTTCTGCAAGTGTTGGATTGTTTCCATTTCTTTTCCATTGTACCAGTGTGTCCCAGCTGACTATCAGTTTTATCCATGACACAGGTCAACGCTCTAGTTCTTGTGGTATCGGGCAACCTTTGGCAACTGTGAGTCTATGCCATTTGGGGTTTGTGCAAATACATCATTTTTTTTTCTTTCTATCTATTGATTATTACAATACCATAATGTTTAAACATGTAGCTTTGCCAGAATTCAGAATTAATGAATTTTATTTTAGTTTTCGAGGTTTGAAAAATCAAGGGGCAAGACATAGCACAAAAAGTCATGGCAAGTACTTTAGAGGGTCTAGACTGTGATGTTTTAATAAGAGGAAAGCATCCAGTAATGTAGTGTAAGTTCTCTGAAAAAAAAGTCACTAATGTAAATCTGAGCTAGTTCGTGTCGTTACATGGGGATTTCATTTAAATACACACAAACACACACATAAATGAAGATGAGTTCATACAGAATCCTTATAGAATAATATTTATTTGTCCTTGTAGAGTATTTTCAGTGTGAAAATATTCACTGAATATCCCAGAGGACAAGTTGATAAAAATTATAAAAAAAACTAATTACCCCCTCTCTAGGACTGGTCCCTGCTTCTCTAGCCTTCTTGCCTGTTAACCCCATAGGAAAAGTGAACCATTTTCTTATTCCCAGCATAGTCCTACTGGTCTCCCCCTACCACTAGGCCAAATTATTAAAGTAAAAATATTTTCACATTTCATCCTTCTCACGTCACCACCCCATGTAGATTTTGCATCTGTTTATTTGTTCTTGAACTTATACATGGTGTTCAGAATAATGAATACAAAAAGCTGTCCAAGAAAAGGAGTTAGAGAAAGGCTAGTAAGCTTTTTGAGACAAAGAAGTCTTACTAAGAAGAGAAAGTTCCCGTTACTTACCCTTCAAACTTCTCACTTGCCCCAGTAACACCAGGTTGAGGATGGGAGAAAAAATACTAAACACCAAGGCTGCACTGAGTTAGGAAATGAGTCTCTGATATTTCTTGGAGAATAGGGGGGAATTTCACATCAGCATGAGTTCAAGTAGAGAAAAGATTAATGTGGTCCATAGATAACATCTATGGAAGGGATTTGGACCCCTCTTCAAATGGTCCTGAAGAAAGCAGGTTACTGGCGGTGCCTTCCAGTTTAAGTGCTCTTACTGCTTCCCTTTTCTAAAGTCCTACCCATTTTCCATTTCCAAGATCTATGGTTTTTCCAAAAATCATTGCATAATACTCCAATCTTTGGTGATCTGAAGTATCATCTACATTCTGCGAAGTATTGACTATTTGTAATACATATAGATAGGCATATGACAATATATAATTGGGAGAATACAACATTATCTCTAATATGTATAGATTATATATATGTGTGTATATATAAATTTTAGGGTAAAAATACCCTGGATTCGCAACCAAAATAAATTATTAATTTCTTAATTCCAGAAGCACATGTTGCACAGCTTTTGTACTCTGGTGCCTGGTCGGGGGTAGGTTCTTAGCTCATGGTGATGAGATTGTTAGCGCAAATGTCTTCTGTTTACTCTTTCTGGCCTGTAGGAATTTGTAACTTTCATCAGTATTAGAGATGAATTAAAATGGTTACATTTTTGTGTTTTTCTAATTAAGCCAATTTTATTTTCTAAGCCTTGTTAATTTTTATCTGTATCGTTGCCCTTAGCACATTATAACTTTATATGCCTGCCTCTCAAGTAAAGCTGTTGGATTCTTGAGAGTAGGGACATTGTGTTGTATCCTGGTATTTAGCACAGGGCCTGTTACATTGTTAGGAACTCTACACACATGAATGAATGAATGAATGAATGAATTGCATTGGGAATCTCCTATATGTAAAAAGAAGGCTGAAAGGAACTTTCATTTATATCTGTTTTCTTTAAATTAAAAAGAGAGCTGTGGTGTAATATTAGTAACACAGGACTTAGGGGCAGAATACCTCGATTCACCTTTTAACTGGCCACTTACCAGCTGTCTTCTTTGAATGTCACTTAAGTTCTTTCATCCATTTTCTCCAAGTACAGATAATATTCTCTACTGCCCATAACGGTAATAATGATCTAACAAGATTATAATTCTGAAATATGTAATAGACTTTCACAGAGGAGGTGATTAAGGCCTATTTATTAGTCTGAATTAATGTTATTGACCAATGGATAGACGAAGATGAGAGAATCTCCACAAAGGTGGGGTCAGTGCCAAGAAATAATATCTCTCAACTCCAGCCTGCTTAACACTGAAAAAGGCTGCCGAGTAACATGTGAAGTTTCACATATTAAGACATTTTCTTTCTGTTAGATAATAGGAAAAGACCGAATGACCTTTGAAGGGACTGACCCACCATATATTCTATGACTCATGGAAGGAAACACAATTTGTAGATAAATCAAGAGAACCCGCTTTTCCGCTATGTCAGAGATGAAGCATCAGTTTGGAAATGTCAAATCTAAGTAAAATCTCTTTATTTCTGTGGTCAATTCAAGGGACATGCTCATCTCTTAATCTTTTAAAATTAACCACATCCTTTATGCAATGTGCATGCGCTAAGGAGCAGTAGAGAGATGGAGTTTTTGTTTCTACCAGTTCAATTTAAATGGAAATGTTAACCACTCACATGATGCTACTGTGTACATAATTAAGCATCATTATATACTACATGAATCATTTAGCAACCTGCCAAGAGCCATTTGACTATGTAAAACATACATTATCCTGACAAGCAGCCAAATGACGTATACTTCTGTCCTCATTAATGCTCCTTTTGTATTATAGGTCCACCGATTATGGGACAACCTATGAGAAGCTGAATGATAAAGTTGGGTTGAAGACAATTTTAAGCTACCTCTACGTGTGTCCCACCAACAAACGTAAGGTAAGAAATGTGTACTCAGCATGTGAATTCTTCACGATATGGCTTCTGTCTCGGTTCGCTAACCTCTCTAGCCACCTAAAAACCCATTACAGGTCAGCTTGAAGAGATGCATAGATGAGCTGATGAATGATTAGGTGGTAAAATGTCTGACGCATCGTAATTTGCAGGTCAGCAGCTGTGACTGTAGGAGGGCAAAGAGGGGTATATCATTACCTTTTCCAAAAGGCAGCTGCAGGAAATGAGTCTCGTTAGATGGATGCTGCTGACGCTCTTGTATGACTGATGACCACCCAGTGACAAGAATCAGAACGGGGATTGACAAAACAGAAAAAACGGAGAGATTTTCATTTGTTGTCCTCTGTTTTCCCCTGACATGGAGTAAATAGATTAACTAGAATTGAAACAAATGCATTGTCCTACAGGAGGGTGGAAGTTTCGTTTCTACAGTTTACTCAACCTGCATACAAATGCCAGGATGAAGCTTCTGCTAGAAAGAGCCTTGTAGGTCAGCCAACACCACTCCCTAATTTTACAGATGACAAAACTAAGGTTTAAAAGAAGAACGTAGTTTGTTCCCATGGCAGAGTTATGGGTGAAACTGGGACTAGAATTCAGGTTTTTTGGTGGGTGGTCATAGTACATTATACTGCTTCTATTAACTCTTCTAAGAGAGATGTTATTTTCCTAGGAAGAAAATGTTTGCATTTAAATAAGAAAGATCTATGTGTCCCAGGAGGAGAGTTGTTTGGTCAAATTCTTGCATTGTCAAATTCTAAATTCTGACACAATTTCTAAGTATTACATGAATTATGTGAAATAATAGTGTTCATCAGGGAATGGAAAAGTGTTGTTCATTAGTATGCCCTAAGCCATATTCTGTTAGGGCTCTGCACTGATACCTGGGTTCTCCTCTCAGACCTGTCAGTAGTTACTGGTAGTGGCCATGGGCAGGGTCTGCATTTTCTTTCTCAGCCTGTGAAAGGTGGACGAGAACATCTCTACACGGTTGTTTTCAACACTGGCTTCACATTCCAGGCGCTGGGAGGTCCCTAAGTGTGCAAGCCTTGGTCCACCCTGTTGCTCTGGACTGGGGCTCAGGTACCTATACCCTGAGCAAGCCCCCTGATACTTCTGGTGTGTGTCTAGGATGAGAACCACTTACACAAGTGTCATGTTCCCTCTGGCTTTAAACATTTCAAGTTCTTTAACAGAAGCAGCGTAAGGTATCCGTTGCCGTAGATTCTGTTCTGATGGCTTGAGTGTAAACTCATCTAAGCCAATTAACAAGTGTACAACTATGGTAATTTACCTAATCTCTCCAAGTACAGTGTCATTTAATTTAAAATAGGGGATAATTATATTTCCTACCTCAGGAGGAAAGTTGTAAGGATTATATGAAATAAGTCATTTCAAGTGTTTAGCATAGAGCAGTTAAGCTTAATCAATGTTTTCTCCTCACCTTATTCTCCTTTTCTCACCGTCCTCCTCCTCCTTCTTCATATAATTATTGGAGGTAATAGTAGTGATTATCCTCTATAAATACCAGTGTTCATTAGAACTTTCTACAGCGATAGAAAAGTTTCTCTAAACTGTCCGATAATGTAGACATGAACCACTTGGGGCTACTGAGTGTGTGAAATGTGGCAAGTATGACTGAGGAACTGGATTTTACATTTCATTTAATTTCAAGTAATTTAAATATAAATATGCATATTTGGCTGATGGCCGCAGTATTATACCAGTATTACACAGCACAGTTCGGTCACGTCATCCTCGTGTCTAGAAATATACCCTGAACTTTCCTAGTGTCCCCGTACTGGCTGGTTATTGGTCCATCATCAGTAATTACATGTAAACAATTTTGATCTGCTGTATATAAATCTCCTAAATTGAGGAGCTGAATCTATATCCTTTATTTTTATAATGAGCATTAGCTATGCTTGCTGGCCTTGCATCAATTCTTGTAATCCCTATTGATTTTTCCTCTAGTTCACATTTTTAGTAAATTTTGTTTAGCAATCAACACACTATAGACACCACAGGATACAAAGGGAAATAAGCCAGAACTCTACCCTCAGAGGTCCTATATTCTTGTCATAAATGCCGTATGAGTTCTTATAATCGAAAGTTGCCTTGAGAGAGCTTCTGCCTCGCAGGTGACTTTGGGTGAGTCACTTACATTTTCCCATTTGTAGAATGATACAGGCCAAAACAAAGACACTTAGTGGAAGAGACCTGAGAATTGTTCTACTCTAGTGATAGTCTCTTTTAATGATGCCATTAGAGAAGAATATGATTTAAAAACCTGAGATGTCAAATATTACGTGTAAGCACAGCCTTTTCATTAGCAGCAGAATTGGTCGTGACCTAGAGATTCCAAGGTTGTTTGCAGGAGCAGGACTTGAAGAGTGGGTCTGTGATGTCCTGATGTAACTCTTAAGAGAAGAAGGAAAGCGGAGGCAGAACCCAGCAAGGAGCCCTGCCGTGGAACCTGCGCAGGTCACCGCACCAGTGCCCACCAGGCTGCGTGCTCACTTCCTCTGCAGTTATCTGAGGGCCTAAAGGAGGGCATGTGGCTGTAGGCAGTTTGCCGAAAATCAAGACTTGAGACAAGAAGGCGTTGCCCATGACTGAGAGAGAGCAGTTTCCTCTGGGACAGGTACCTGCCCGAAGAAGAGCCAGGCCTGAGCTGTTTCAGTCACAGTGTTTGTTGGAGAACCGCAGAGAAGGGAGCTTTCCTCTGAAGGCCGATAAACAAGGCCTCCAGGGTCACTTTCCGCGAGGTTGATAGATTTAAGAAATATTGGAGGACGATGAAGGTCTTTACAATGGTGCAAAGAATCAATAAAGTTGACATAACAGTTAATTTGTGTGCAGTTTTTCTACTTATGAGATTAATTTATCACCATGAAAAATGTATTTCTTCCCTCCAAAGGGACACAGTTGGACCAAAGAGATAGTACCTGCACGACATTTTAAAGTGTGAATATATTTCCCCAATCAATGAGAATTTATGTTAAAAAAAAGAGGGGAGGGGAGAAGAAGGAGGAGAAAGAGGAGGATCAGGCTCCGTGAATTATGCAGGACAAAGGCACTTAAGTTCCTCCCAGTTCTCCCAGGACTCTGCATCCTCCCATGGAGAGGCAGGCTCCTTTACAGGGCTGCATTAATTCTTTTAGTTCTCTCAGGTGCTATCAAACAAGTTAACATGTTTTGTACCAGATACTTCTATTTGCTGTGAGAGCAAATGGCATAAAATGGACATCCGGGTAGCTGTCCCGCAGTCCCAGAAACCTGTTTTGCCTTCATGTTTTTATTGCTTTTTTAAGCTGTGTGTGAGGACCAGCGCAGATCCTCAATCAGCACAACCCCAGCAGCGGGCATCATGCCCTGGCTTTGCAGGCAGCTTGTTAGGGACATCACTGGGACCAGAGTCCAGAACAAAGCAGGCCCTTATTTACAGTTTAAATTGATGCTCACCCATTGGCTGCCTGCTACAGATTACAGCAGCTTTTCTTGGATGGGTCTGTTGCAGTAAAACTGTAATGCGTTCACAGGTCAGGATAGAAAATCTTGACTAAGAGACGTAGAAAGCCTGCCCCCAGGTATTATCCTAGCTCATGCGGACTCTTTCAGAAGGAACCCTGCCCCGGCCTCTGATTCATGAGGTGGGCTCCAAAGAACAAGGCTGGGGTGCATCCTAGTGGCAGAGGATAGGCAGGCTCAGCTATCTGTCACTGTGTCTCCTGGGGAGAGCGCTCCCCCACCCCCAGTTCACGGCAAGTCCCAGGGCTTGTTGGTGTCCTGAGTGGCTTATGGGATTCATGGCTATAATCTTCTGAGAGAAAAGATGACTTAAACTATGCCTGAAATGAACAGCTGAGATGTAAAGGGTGATGAGAAGAACAACACCCATGTAGCAAAGAAAAAAAATGGTGCTGAAATTCCAGTCTCATTCTCACTGAGTTTATATTTATATTTGCCTGAAAGGAAAACTTCTTTATACTCTGTGTGTGTCTATCAGCAACACCTTTCCCATTACCCCAACCAAGCTTAGCTGTTCTCCCTTCTTGAGACGTTAACATCTTCAAGGCTTAAAGAATACAAAATCCCGGGTGGAATTCATTGGAAGAGAGAAGAAACAAGAAAGGGTTTTCTTTACAATCGTTGGAGCAGCCCATCATTTAGATGTTGGACCCCTGTATTCTCTGTGTAGGGTGTTTCCAGCAAAGAAAAAACAAGACAAAACTAGAGAATATTTGTCCTTTATGTTTCCTGTGCCCCCTCCAGCTCCTGTTGCTTCTCCTTCTGTGTTATCACCACTTCATTAGTATTATTCCTGCTTCCTGCGGAGAGAGCCTTTCAAGACTTTCATCCTATAAATAGGACCCCAGTCCCCAGAACACAGTGATCTTTCTTTTGGGTCTCTTGGTACATGCCAACATTAAACACTGTATTTTCTCCAGATGTTTAGGTTTTAATTACCATACCGTATGTGGCACTTTCTAAATTAACATTTAATTATTGATCCCTTGCCTTTTCTCTTTATATCCTGGGCTTGCTTAATTCTTCTTGTCATTTGCTTGGGTGGTCTGTGTCATGCATGTGGCTTTTGGGAGCAAGAAAGAAGTGGTTGATAGAGTCTGCCAGCATCTCTTAGGGAAAATTCTGGAATCACTGAATCAGAACCTAAGAGATGTTGGGCGTATTCAGATTCTGCTTTTCCACTTCATAGACATGGAAACCAAGTTCAGGAGAGTTTAGTGTCGCGCCTGAGAGGTTGCATGCAGCTGGTGGATGAAAAGCTAAGGTCATTAGACCTTTAAAGTAAACCTTGGATGCCACCTATTCCATAAAATCTAATCAATCCACTAACGAGATTTTCTCACTCTATCTCCAAGACATCTGCTTTTCTATTCTAACACTTTTCTCTTGCTTCTTTTTATTGATTATACTATTACAGTTGTCCCAATTCCCCGCCTTTCCCTGTCCACCCAGCACCCCCTACTCCCTCAAGCAGTCCCCCCACCAGTGTTCGTGTCCATGGGACATTCGTGTAAGTTCTGGGGCTACTCCCTTTCCTATACCGCACTTCACATCCCCACGGCTATTCTTTAACCACCCACCCATTTGCACTTCGTGGTCCCCTCCATCTTCACCCATTCCTCCACACCCCCTCTCCCATCTCTTCTGATTATCGTGTTTTTTGACTGTCTAGCCCCCAGCCCTTTAGAATGCAAAGTCCTAGGTGTTATTAAGTGCCTTCATCGTCTGTGTAGCCAATAACAAGCACAGGGTTCTGGTATATAGTAGGTACCGTAGCTGAGGATTCGAGTTGAACTCAGGCTGGGTTTTGGACTCCTAGGCTGGGCCTTGAAAAGGAAAGTACCTTGTGAAAGCACCATTGACTCATATCTTGTCTCTAACTATAAAATTAATTCTTTCAAGTGAATAAACAAAGATATTAAAAAATATGTATCCCTGTAGGTTTTAGTCACTTCTAGGCCATGATGTAGAATTTTATCTTTTCCAGCCAAGGAGAACACAATTAATATTTAAAGTGCCAGGACTTTGCTTAGCACTCGCTCGGCATTATCTGCGGAGGCCACGGGGAGCCAGCGTGTTGTATAATACATCAAAGGGGGTGCGTGACATCTCCCTGGCGCACACTCGGCACTTGCTCATTCCGCCCCAACTCTTTTATCTGTCTCTTGGTACACAAGATCATGCCTCTGCCTCTAATCTCTTTAAAATAATGTATGTTTCATTCATAAAGAAGTGAGATGCATGAACCCAGAGACATAGCGGTAATGGCATTTTCCAAACCTCAACACCAAGTGACTTTTTTAGCAAATAAATGCTTACTACTTCCCTGTACTGGACCTGGGCAAGGATGGCTCACGGAAGAGATTATCTCCTTTGATCCTGCCTGGGTACAGCTGAATACTGTTTATGCTGTTTCAGTCCATTAAGCATGGTTCCATTCTCAAGCATTCCAAAGTAACGTGAAATCCAAGAAAGCATGCCACATCTACATTTTTTTCTTTGGGTGATTTTCCAACAGTCGTTCAAGCCCCTGGGTTTCAAACAAGTTACAGAATAACCGGTGCAAAGGGCTCTATTTGAAATAGGGGCAGGGTGCCAGGAGCCACGCCCACCAGTGAGCTCCCTCTGAGTCCCATGGTGGCAGCTGTAGGAAGCCCCCAGGAGCTCCTGGGCTCCACAGAACACAGTTGAGAAAAACCACGGACCCAGATCGTTCCTCCTCTGTATGCTGAACAACACCTCAAAGGCCCGGGTACCTGGTGCTATTTTACAGAGCCAAAGCACCCGTGATAACATTCACAAATAAAAAAAAAGCAGTCTTTTTGATTTCAGCATAATACACTACACAGTAGGTACCTTTACTGAATTGTATTGTATCTAACACTATATTAAAAAGAAATAAAAACAAAAGAACAGCTCACAATGTGCCTGGTTTCTCAGAACTGATCAAGTTAACTAGTAGTTAACTGTTCTATTTCATGTGGCTTTAAGTAATACTAAATACTTTTTTAAAAAATATTTTTATTTTATTTTTTTACAGAGAGGGGATGGGAGGGAGAAAGAGAGGGAGAGAAACATCAGTGTGTGGTTGCCTCTCATGTGTCCCCTACTGGGGACCTGGCCCACAACCCAGGCATGTGCCCTGACTGGGAATCGAACTTGTGACACTTTGGTTCATAGGCCCACACTCAGTCCACTGGGCTACACCAGCCAGGGCTAAATACTTTTTTATTGGAAAGAAGTTTCTTGAATAATTAGTATCACCTATTTGTTATTCCTCATTTGTAAGAGATATGTCTATCACATATAATAAATATCCAGTATGTTAAATATTAATCATGAATTGCTGACCTTAAAAAACTGAGTTATATTTGTATGAGGGTCAAGTTTATATGATGTTGATACTATAATTCAGAATTTTATTAGCCACATTTATGTTTTAAAAGTATAGGTAGTTGCTAGATAAATAGGTATTACAAAGATGCTAGATGAAACCTCAGATCAACATTTTTTTTTAAGTTTAGATAATGCCTTCTAGTTGGCTTCAGGTGGTATTTCTTTACCAAGTAGGAGAAAAAAAAATAAATAAATCTTTGTCTTTTGGATATATTCCTTTTTAACAAATGCAGTTAATCAGGATAGAGATAGCCCGCATTGGTCTCCAAATATTTATGAAGCCTGGCTGAGCCGGAAGCTGCTTGTTACTCACACTACTGACGGAGTGATCAGGGGCGGGCTACCCTGCGGCCTGGGGAGCAGAGTTCTCACAGAGGAACGGCCCCCAGTGAAGAGGCTGACCCTTCTTCAGATATGCATCACAAGACTCCCTGCCTTAACCTTCTCTGGGGAGCAGGCTTACAAATTTAGTTATCTATTACCTACACACTTATTTATTTTTGCCTCATCATCTGTCTTTGTGAGAACTGATATTCCCCGCAGCCTGGCTGGCCTGACGTTAAATGCCCATCCATTACCCTTTTATGAAGGTCAAATGCATTATCTCAGGTTGGTTCCAAGTTACGCTCTGCTTTGGAAAATGGTCAGAGGTCTTTTCAACATTCTGGCCCGTTTGCTTCCAGCACACTCCCTGTGGTTTCTCAGAGGTTTCCATCATCCGGCGTTTGACGTACTGTATCTAGAACATTTGTTTCTAGTGAATAGCCCATGCTGCTCTCATGATGGATGGAGATGGATGCCAGCCGCTCCAGGAAATTTGCCATATTTACTAGGGTGGGGACATTTCACTGCAATACATCAGATCTGCCCCACGCTTTCTCTTGGTGCTGTCCTGAAAAACAAAGTTAAGGTCGATGAATCTTTGATAAAACTACTTTTTTTTTTTTTTTCTTCCCTGGAGAAGTTCAGAGAGCACCACCAGCCTCAGAGGCTAAGTTGCTTCCATGTGTACACGTTTTTTTCTGGCCTGATTTTTCTCTTGACCAAACCTTCTTTTGATGCTTTTGTCCCTCCGTTCCGCTAGGCATCCTCCTCCTGGTGGACTGGGCCTCTAACTCCAGCGTGCTTTTTATTCCGTGTCCCTCCAAGTCAATGACTTGAAATGACTTTTGCAGAACAAAATATGATCACTTGTAGGCAACAGGATGCGCTTGGATCTTCTAGGTGTGAAGGCCTGCGGTGTGATGGGTGGTTTGATGATGGGGAAGAGCCATCTCTTCTCTGACTGCTTGGGGCTGTGCGTGATTGTTTGGGGACTAGAATACTAAGCATTGCCGTGATTGAAAGCATCTGCCACCAGGAAATGAGCATGCCTGTAGAGGGGAAAAGGACAATGAATCCAAAAAGTAAAGAGTGGGGAAAATAAAACACCCTGAACACACAACCTCTCACAGATAAGAAGAGATGTATAGGAGGGGAAAGGCGCAGATGTTAAGCCAGGGGAAGATGGCAGAGATACTACAACGCATGGAAAGCAACAAAACAGTGAAGACAGAAAGCTAATACAAAGAGCGCAATGAAGACATAGGTAGAAGAAAAAGCAATAATGAAATCATAAATATTTTCACCAGTAGATTTAGAATCTCCCGAGATCTCGCAGAGAGAGGAAGGCCAATTTACCAGGAACTTATTAAGACTTTCAGAGGGAGTACCATTTGCCCTTATCTCTCGGTTCTTCCTGAGGGCTTTCAAAGGGGTAAAAGATGTTGATGGCTGTGGCCGAGATTAGTTTTGCCAGGAAGGAAAGCACAATTATGACTCAAGTGTGGGGGAGCGGCAGGCCTCGACCTGGGCTCCCCAGCTCCCCGGCACCAAGCAGCATCGCCCCTGCCTGAGATTAATGAGCATTTGTCCTTTAACGCTCTCTCGCCCACCCCTCCCCTATTGATGTGTGCTTTCTGCATGTGTGAGGTGCACCAACTCAGCGCCTATTTGTAGTCACTGTGGAGCTACACTTTGTCTTTGAAAGGTGGTCATTGTGAATTTCAGCCTGGCAGAGTCATTAGTTCTGGTGTCATGGTTAATATAATGGGCCCTGGAGCCAGTCTGCCTCACTTTGCATTCCAGCTAAGCCACATACCACATACCGGTTGTAAGGCTTCAGACACAGTTTCATTTGTTGGTTTTTGTGTTATTAACCTCTCCCTGATAGTTTTCTTATCTGTAAAATAAAATATAATGATTGTTTCAACATCAGAAGGTAGTTATGAAAGGAGTCAAAACAAGCCAAGAACAGTGCAGGACTCAGAGCCAGCATTCAAAAAAAGGTTAGTCTCATTGTCATCATTAGTATGTTTCAGATTGTATGGTCATGCCTTTTGCTGTCATTTGTCAAATCGACCAACATTATTAAATGTGTCTATTTTGGCAGATCTTTGTTAAGAATTAGGAAGTGGTACAGAAATAGAAGATGGCATCTTTGCTTTTAAGGATGTGCAGTTTAGTAGAGGAGATGGATGGGGAAACAGCTTCAGGACAGACCTTCTGTATCATAATTGGCATGTACATAGAACTGTGTCTTTGGGGACTCAAGGAAGGCTTCGCAGAGAAGCAGGTATTTATCAACTTGAGAAGGAGAAGAAATGAAAACTATTTTTCAGTGCTTATGTGGTGAGAAACCAGTGTTCACAGACCGCAGTGCATGGTATAGCTTTGATTGATTTGCACATAATAATCATGTGCCTGTTTCAACTGTTAAAATCGGCTAATTTCCATTCATATATGACTATACTGACTAATTAGACTTTCAAAAAATCCAGTCTCCATGATCTAATTATATTATAATTCTAACATAATAGCACAATTTCTTTTCAATTGCTATAAACTTTTTTTCCTGTGTTGCTTACAAAATCAATAAATGAGCAGTGGTAACATTATTAAGATTAAATTAATAAAACTAAAACTCACCTTATGACTTTGAGATATTCAGCATTTATCTTAAGTAATTAGTGGTCAATTAGAACTATTGATGTGATTTGGAGGTGAATTTTAAGAACTCAATCGGAGCATTTTATTTAAGGTCTTATCTGTGCCCAGTTCTTCGCAAGCACATTGGTGAATATTTTTTAAAAAGCGTGAGCCTTGTCTTACCCTTATTCAGCCTACTACCTGCTGCAGGGTTGCAGCTAAAGAACAGTGTAAGGCAGACGATGCTGAATGATTTGTGTCAATAAGACATGAGGGTATAATTTGAAACAGATAATGACAACAACGAAATTAACCTTTTTCGAATGCTGGCTGTGAGTAAGGCGCTGGTCTTGGCTCGTTTTGACTCCTTTTGTAACTGCCGTTTGGTACTGACACAATATCCTCAGATGACGATGGGACAGGATTTGGGGAGGCCTGGAGGCCGGGATGGTCAGGAAGGCAGCACGGCAGGGCTTGGATTGCCCGATGGAGCAGCCTGGTATGGTATGACCTTCACAACAGAAGACTGTAATTTAGGTGAAGCAACACTACTGAGTGCTAGGCGATAGAGATACAAACGTGTAAAACAGGGCCCTGTCTGCAAACACAGGGAGACGGAAAGGAGAGGTGTGTAAGTAGAAGTGAGCTTGGGGCGCGCATTGGTACAGGGTCTGTGCCTTTTGTTTCCTGAAATTTTAATAATTCGCTAACATATATTACAGGTCCTGCTCTTTGGCATCCTAAAACTGCTCCTTTGGCAGATTGTGTATTCTACTCATTAATTTAGAAAATATAGTCCCACTAAACTTACTGAATGCTAGGAGAATGCCCGCCTCAGGGCGGCAGGTAAATATCGGGGATCATGGGGAAGTGGGAAGCACTGGGCAAAACGAGGGGATGAGAGAAGCAATCCAGCCTTTGGCGGGGATCAGGAGGGGAGGGGCTTCCGGTGTTTCTGTGACTAATTTCTCATCTTCCCCACCCCTGCTTCCTAAAAGCGGCCCAAATTCTCTTGAAAGATAGAATAGCTAGACCTTACTAAATAGCGATGCCTTCTCCTTCAGCAAACCCCACTTTTCCTGGGCTGATTGTAGCTTCAGGAGCCAAACCACCCATCTGGCTTGACTCAAAGAATGATAGTGTTTAAATTCCAGAGCCTGTCCAGGAAGAGAGCCGGCTAGTGCTAGGGAAAAGGATGTTGGGTCTTGGGACGGCACTTGGCTAATACTGGGGAGTCGGCTTTCTTTTGAATGTACATTATGTGGTGTGTTTGTGTGTGTGTCCAGCCCTTGTGTTTTATTAATGCATTATTTAACCAGCAGATTTACATATTTCTTTTGACTGGCTAATGCTGCCTTTGTTTCTGGGGCCCAAGCCCTCTGTGATTCCATTTGGAAGTGTACTGCTGACATTTACTAACTCCCACCAAGGAATCAGTCAATTACTGCCATAGATGCCCATTGTTGCCAGAGAGCTGACCTTCACCCCTAGGCCCCAATTAAAATCTATTGCTTTTTATTCCTGCAGTGCTTGCTGTAATTCTGGCTCCATGCCCAGTAAAACTGGTGGGATTCATTCTTCTTTGTCCTAGTCTTCTTATTTTTCTTTTCAAAACAAGAAGAAAGTGACTTGCAAATGGAAATGCACGCTTTCTCTAGGAGAAAAAGGGTCAGACGACCAAAGTTAACAACAGTTTTCAGCTAAATCACCTTTTGTAGCTACACAAATGAAGACACTACATAAATAAAATAATTAAGCAAAACTTGGGACATTGCCTGCAGGTTTATCTGAGACTCACATATTAGCAGAGTGCTCCAGTTACGTGATGGTGATTCGTTTCTAATTGCAAGGACATTTCCACCCTGTGTGTAGTCGGCCTGCTGGGCAGCAAGCTGATAGAGACCGAAGTCCCAAAGGGTGGAAGTCAGACGTGCAGCCCTCCGCATGCCAAGTCGTATGAGTTGCTAGCACAGTGCTAGAAGGTAGCTTTTAGGTAAATTGAAGTTTCCTTTATAATGGAATTTGAGATCAGGACATTTAGTGCTGGAGGTAGTTTGTCTGTGATCACAGATGTTCATCATAATATGATTACTATTTTTTTTTTTTTTTTTGCAAGCCAGTAAACTTAAGATGTGCTAATTTAGGGGAAGGAACCTGGGAGTGTATTGAGATGTATCGTCTCCTCCGTAGCTCTTTTTACTCCTTGCTTCTATTGTCATCTTCCATTGTGCTGGGGGTATGACGATGCTGACATTTTAATGGAATTTGAAGCCGAATTCTACTGACCCAGTAATTTTAGCAGAAATGACCATAGTGTGAGCACAATGGACCAGGAACAAGTCGGCTATACTCAGACCGAGATAAGAAGTCCCGATTTGCTAAAAGGAAATGGAGCTTGAAATTTGCCTTTCCCCGTTTAGTTTAAAATTCCAGATCTAAGCGAGTTAAAGCTTGATGGGAAGCACGGTCCTCTTGTAGAAATAGCCTCTTCCTCCCACCTTCCCCCTGCACCATTAGTGCGAACAACAGGGCTGATGGAATGCATCTCATTCCTTGGTCTGCAGAGAAAACGGTCCCTGCAGTTGCATTATCCCCCCCCCCACCCCTCTTTACTACTTGAAATTTTATAGACTTCTGAAAATAACACTTGTATGAGGGATTCAAATTTCCCAAGGGCCACAACATTTCACATTTCCCACCCACAACTCTTGGTTCAGCCTGGGAGTGTAAGGCAGAGTGGGAAGCTGCCTGGCTCCCTGGAGATCCATACTAGCATTCCATTAGCCAGCAACCAGGGCGAACTGGTTACACTCCTATGAGAAGACCCAGAAGATTACTGAACCCAAACCATTTGGGTCTGATTGGATACATACAAAGTTTCGCCTATGTTTCATTATGTTCCTCCCGTATAAACCCAGCTCAGGGGAATGACAAAGAAATCTGTGGGAGGGAATGGTGTTGAAATTGAATATTACCTGTTTGCAATTAGTTTGTTTCTTCTTTCATTTTCTTTCCTTATTCCTTCCCTTCTTCCTTTCTTTCTTGTTTCTCTCCCAGAATTCATTTATATGAGAGAGAGAGAACCACTTTATATATTTAAAACAGAATATATTTTCAAAACGCTTACAAAACTGTGTATGTACGCAATCATCTCGTCTTTATAAAACCACTGTGAGGCGGGGGGGACCCAGATCTTTGCGTTCTGATCTCTGTGCCCTCTTTCATCTTCCAAACGTTACTCCGGGTTTCTCATCTGGGAGGGTTACTTTTTACTAGCGTTCTTGAGGCCAATGGCTGATTTCCTTGTGAACCTTTCATAAAGTTCATGTTTCAAATATGGATTATATGATCTCAGATAAAATGCAAAGCACTGAGAAAATGTAAAGGCAACCCGCATGCCACATTTTAAGTCAGCTTGTGTGAAATCATTCAGCCTCCTGCTTGCCGTTTATGATAACAGCCTGGATACCTGTACAGGATAAGCCTGGTGCTCCTACAAATCTGATTGAGCAGCTCTAAAAAAAAAAAAAACCCTTCATTTTAACCCCATGCCTCAGTACTGGTGCCCAGTGAGACCTCAACAAATACTAAAAAAATGAGAGAAACTCATGAATGGATGGATGAATGAATGAATAAATCACAGGAAGCTTGGGAATATTTTTTCTTCCTCACTATTTCAAAGAGTGGAGTTGTCAGAGATACTCAGCACAGACTTGCTATGGCAGGAGGAGGGACGAAATGACCCTTGTGGTACTTTTCAGGTCTGCCGTATCGTTCCCCTGACTGGCCCCGTTCCTGTCATGACTCTGAGCTAAATGCCCCGGTGGCCTAGTAGGCTCCCTCTGTTTATTCTCTCTGGCCACCCTGGGTTGTTGTTTCCCACCATAGGGAGTGCACATCAGACGTGCATCTAGCTAGCTGCTCATCCACTCTTGGCCAGTGAGGTGAGCAAGTCAGCTTGGCCAGCATTCGGTGCGGGGACCAGCTTAGCGGTAGATTGCTCGGTCCTGGTGATGCTCCTGGGTGGAATGCCAGCTGAGAAGTGGTTCTCCCATCATTGCATGTGCATGCCGGGCAGGTCCTGTTCTTCTCCTTGCCAACCTTCATCCGTGGGTCCTGATTATGCCTGTGACTCTGTCATTGACCCTTTGACTCTTTGACCCTGGACTGTCCCATCACCACGTCTCTAGGCACCTACTTTTCTGGAGGAGTTACTACTCCCTCTCAGTTTCCTAGGAAGCAGATCCTCTTCTCTGTGGCATCAGCAGAAAAATACTAACACCAAAAATAAGAAAATAAAAGACATTGCATTTATCTGTTACACGAGACATATGGGCCCCAGGGAATAAACTCGCCTCTCTTGCTTTTGTTTCTTTTCTCTACGTCAGATGCGTAAAGGAAACTACGAGAGGGAGAGAGGTAAAGGGAAGCAATCAAAAGGAAGTTGTCTGAACTAGATCTAAATTGGAACTAGTAATTTCTCTCTGCCTCTTGGGCTAAGTGTTGCTTGAAGTGTCCCAGACTCACACTTTTGAAAGGAGAACTAGAACGGCCGCTTCCTGCTGCTCAGGCCAGTGATTGCAGTAAACGGAAGCTGTTAGAGACACATGTGAGAAATGTACTGGTGATGATGGTTGATGCAGAAACAAAACAAAGCGAAACAAAACTCTGAAATGAGCACTATGAGTACCATAAACTCCACTGTAATGCTGAGAAAACTAAGGCTCAGAGTGGGGTGGTCCGGGTTGTGCAGCTGGTAACTAACTGCACAAGGACATGGCAGCCTGGGGATTTTCCCCAGCTTCTCGGTTAACAAGCAGAGTCTCCCTGGGGCCGCAGTCATTTCCCCTAAGGGCACGTGAGAGATATACCATCCACTCAATGAAGCAAACGGTAAGGGTGATTCTGTCTGTCCGCCTTTATAGAGGGGTGCCATAGCTTGAATGTTTTTATATCTTTGGATTTCCCTGTTATGTATGAATATCCTTAAAGGTATGTTTACCTGCCTTTCAGAGACTGGTGGAATGAAGTGTCTAAATTAGTACCGAAGTTCTTAAACCACAGTCTATGTAAGAGTCATATCAAGAAGCCCTGAGAATCTTCATGTTAACAGCAGGTACCCCCCCATCTCCCCGTAATTCTGCTGCAGGTAGACTTAAGAGTACACGTCACTGAACAGAGGTGAGCTGTTCCAACAGGAGGTATCATTTTTCAATGAATCTCTTAGTTTCATTTTTCTTTATAAAAATAAAATAAGTCAGTCCATCTTTTGGTGTTGGTGATGCAAGTATAAAATATTGTTATGTGTTTGGAGCCAGCTGCCCTCTGCTGGACAGTGGGAACTTTGATTGAAATTTTTCCATTTGTCTCTGACATTAAAACAGGGTTCATTATTCCTCTGTCAGAAAGACAACTGTATTGTGTATTTGACCACTGGGTGGGAAAAGGTCAAGGGCATGTAGATGTGCTCGGGGTATCTTTGAGATTAAAGGACATGGGTTAGCCACAGCCTTTCAGGGTGGATCAGGAAATCTCAGGGTGCAGGCAGGGTGCCCCATCCCCTTCTGCTTTTCCACCTAGGAGTGAAGTAAGTACAGGCTGGAATAAGTAATTCTTAGTTATTTCAGGGTATAGAGGTGCTTACTAGCAATTTAACTTTGTAGAGTGGTGGGAGGCTACTGTTACAAATTTTTCAAAGACATTTATTAAGCTCAGGGAGGGGTGCTTCTTTAAAAAAATTTTTTTGAGAGTTTCACTCCATTATTCCAGGGTTCTAACTTCATTTCTTTTCCCAGCAAGTGTGGAACACAGGCAGCCCACACAGGCTTATTAGATACAAAGTCTATTCAAAGACTCTATGAGAGAGAAACATGAAACAAATGCAGGTATTTTTCTTTTGAAAAACGGATTGGGGGATACATTCTAACATGTGTCATTGTCTGTAAGATGAGTGAAGGGAGTGAGTGAACTCACCACTTTGAGCTTGCAGCAATGAAAGGGTAGTTTTAAGGAAGCATGGACGTATGAGCTCTCACCTTATCACTGAACTTGAACTCTTCCCCATCTCCAAAAAGAAAGATGGTACTTAACATGAATACATTGTATTTCATGACTGTGATGCCTTCTTTCCCCCACCCACAAACACTAGATGAGTGAAATAAAAGCAAAGGCAGAAAGGACGGCCATTTAGAAAGAGACAGACATGAATGCACAGAGGGGCAGGTGCCCATGTCAGCCTACAAAACCAACTCTGGAGATATTGATCAGAATGATGGGGAGTCTGTGAAGGCTGGAGAGCACATGGAAGGATGCATGGTTTGGGTACCATCAGATGCCCCTTTCCAAGTCCCTTCTTTTGTCCTCAGCAGCTCAGCCTTCCTCTGCCCAGCATTGCCAAAGCCTGACTGTCACTCATCTGCATTCTGCAGTGTGGCTGTCATGTCTTTCAAGTTGCTGCAGTGACAAGTGGAATTGAACAGGGCTAGCAGGGGGATTCTGGCACAATGAGAGGCCCTTCCTGGGAGACCAGTGAGGATTGGATCCTGCTGCTTTCTCCAAAGGGCATCTGGGCTGCAGAGCCCTTAGCCAAGAAGAGAGTGAGTTCCTTCATGCCCAGCACCTCTGTTCCTGTGCCAAGGCAAGGGCAAGTTTCATTCCTGACATCCTGGAACTTGGAGGAGACTTTTAGTGTGGGAGGTCTTTTTTAAAAATTTGTTTCCCTACATACCCCCTTCCTCTCCCAGGGGGGGAAAAAAGGAAGGAAGGAAGGAAAGAAGGAAGGGAGGGAGGGAGGGATGGGGGGGTAGGAAAGGGCTCCTTGGCTAGGAAAAAAACTATGTAAGGACTGAATCTGAGTCTGATGACTTGGCTGCAAGCCCACATCTTGTGTTCTTTACAGCTGGCAATAAAAGAGACAACTGCTTCAAAACCCTCTCAGCTTTTCTCTGAACAAGTTCAATGTCTTGTTTGTTTGTTTGTTTATTTTGCTCTTCTGGTTTAGCGCTAAAATTTCATAGGAAAACAGGAAGAAGCAGTGGGATTTCTCTAGGTGACAGTGGGGAGGGGCAGGGTGAATCAGGGGACATGGTAACTCCATCCTACCTGGATTTAGATGATGCCAACTGTGGTTAAGAGTGTGTCTCCTAGAGGCAGCCAGTGTCCACTCAAATCTCGGCCTTAGGAGCACAGGTGTAGTTGCTTAAGGAAGCACCTCCCTGTGAAGTGGCGGTGATCACACGGGCCAGCAGTGTGGTGAGCGTGAGATGAAACAACACACACAAGGCACCTGCCGGATATCTTGGACTGCTAAGTATGTACCAGACACAGGTTTTCCTCCGGGGTATGAGGCTTGTTTGTCTGTGCTGAACCCAAAATCCATAGGACATTTCATTATCAAACGCCTTTTGTAGGGGGGAAAACACCTCAATTCCAATGGCAAAGAAGGAGGAATTTCCCCCAATTTTTCCCGCATGAGGATGGTCTGCATCTGCTGTTTCAGGGGAAGGGGCAGATGGTCCTCTTTAAGGCAAGTATGGGCTAGAGGGACTGGTCTCAGAGAAACTGAAGCCCAGAGGGATTTGAACCATTTGTTCTGAGTCATAGGAGATTGTTTCATTTAAGAACCGGTTTGAATCTTGAATATCTCATTCCATCCGGAAAATGGGGGAAATACTCATTATCCTGCCTCTCAGGATACCTAGAAGAGTAAAATGCAACTATATAGGAATAGATACATCAACATTTGAAGAATAAGTTTCACTTGTACAAGATCCATATTATTTATAGTTATTTTCAAGAAAACTTTTTGGGAAAATGTCACCATGGGGAAAGAGGCTAGGCTGTACAAGGAGGAGGCATTAGTTGAGATACAGAGAAATGTGTATATGGGGGTAGGGGTGGGCATGTAGGAAGGAGATTCCTTTAGGATTACACCTGGCAGTCATTTATATGTATATATGCTTGGCTTTTGCAAAATGTGCAAAGTGCCACCTACAGAACTGTGGGAATTTCAGAAAGAGAGCAAAGATCGCTGACTGGGATAAAGGCAAGAGTCTTCTGCTTTTCTTTAGCAGCTAACAAAAGCCATCAAAGCATCCCTTCATCACTTTGACTTAAACATACTCTTCTCTGAGGTACATTCAAAGCCACACAGTTATGGGTGCTGCTATTTCTCCATCTCTGAAGAGGAGGTGTATCATGTATTAAGATAACATGTACCTTGTTAGCTCGTTGCATGGGGGTGAGGACCAGGAAACCACAATGCAAAGGGATGCATAGATACTGAGCTGAATTCAATATTTAATACTGAATTTCTGGGGAGGAAGCTTGGCAGAAGGTGTGATTAATCCCTGCAGGACAGGCTTTAAAAAACCCTGTGGAAGGGGAAAGTTTTGAGCTGGATGTTGGAAAATGGGAAGACTTAGAGAACACTTTGACATTGCAAGCTAAAGGGGATTCACTGCAGATGACAAAGGGGCCTCACTGTACATGTTCTCTGAATGACTGAGCTCCAGAAACTCTGTTTTGACCCAAAAGGAGTTGCAGCTCAGCAGTTGGTATATTATTATTATCAGAGGAGCCCGAGAAGACAGCCTGAGAAGAGGCTTTGGTGTCACACTGCCTGGTGAAATGCAATTACTTGGAGTAGAATCTGGCCAGGGCAATTGCTGTTAATATCACTAGCCTTGCAGAAAGTTTCCAGGGAGCCTTAATGACTCTGAGTGGTCAGGACCTCTGTTTTACATCTCAGTGAAAAGCCTGCAAAACCACGACCAGAAATCATCAGCCAAGAGAGATCACTGTTCTTGCACAGATCTGCAAACTCAACATCTGAGACCAAAATGGGGGAGGGTGGGAGCCTAGGGCTCTTGGGGGAGAGATATAAACCAGAGTCCCGATGCTTAGTCAGTGAAACACTTTGTTATATCCTGTCTTAGATGCCATTTAAACTGAAGTTTACAATTTCAAAAGGGGCAGCTTCCCATTCAATGTTGCTGTTTGTTCTCTATCCAGGCACAAACATTAGGAGAGCATTTTTTTTACATCCAGCCCTGCATCTTCATAACTGATGGAGTCCTCGCTCCCTTGCTTCTTTCCTACTTCTTGCTCCAAAGCAGATCATCATGATAGCAGAAAACCTTTTTATAGTGTCGTTGACCTACATTACAGAACAAGCCGAGCAGCTACAGAAGTAATCTAAAGACAGATGAGAAAGAAAGGGAAAACGAGTTGGGTTCCCCTGAGTTAACACATCGTGCTGAATTTCCAGGAGACGTAGGATGGTAAGCACATGTGCTTTTCTCCCGTGCCTTCAGAGGCATTCCGTTCAGGACTGTGAGAATCAAAAGACAGTGTCTCATCTCCACTTACAGCATGATAGTAAGTGAAGGGGACCGGATGCTGAAAAGAGCCGAGCGATTATGCATTTGTCGTGAGTAATGAGGAAGGTGGAGCTTTCTTCCTTATTTAAAAGACCTCCTTTCCCATCAGATGAACCGTAGTCCCACAGGACTCCGCTTGCTGTGTGATTTGTAGTTTCAATATTGTTCTGAACACACAAGGGTAGAGGTTACTGCATGAAGCGCTACTTTCTTTATTTCCTTTAGATTATTGTGAAATGTGAAGTATAGACAACTTTTCTGGAGGTATGCATGTGCGTATGTCCAGAAAAAAATTAACAAATGCCATACCCCAATGGCACATGACTATATAAATTAGTACATGATCGGGGGCTCTGCATGACAAGCCAATCACCAGGCTGAGTGGCTGTGGGCAACTTCTCTGATCCTCCTGGCTTGTGGGAATAAAATACTTAGCATCATAGGATTACTTTTTTAAATGTGCTAAGTGGATAGTAACCTTAAGATCTCATATAAATGCTATGGGGGTCCTTTTTACTTAATATATTCTAGTTCTTTGATGTCTTCTACAATCTGCTCTCTTTACTTGACCTTTACTTTGTAAAACCAAGTCATAATTTGCAGCTGCTGGCTTTCTGCATGGAGGCCCTGAAGGCAATGGATTTCAAACCTTATAAGATTGAGGCACATACTTCATCAAGGAGTAAGTTAATCCTTTCAAATCTCCACAGTTCTACACCATCTTTATTGGGCTTTCTGATACTTGTTTGATAATATCCTTTAATCTGATCAAATGATTTGTTATCTCTAAACACCATTTTAGTCTAATTTGCCGATATGATGTCCATTAGCAAGTGATTACAGTGAATGAACTTAAGTGCTATATGTTGAAATAAAATACCTTTTCAAGTCCTCCGGAAGGCCTGGGGAGTCATTAATCTGTAATGGTCAAGGAAGCTTAAAAGGTTATGACAATTCGATCTTGAGGTTGATACAAATGGTTTTGAAATTTAATTTCTTATATTTATAGTTTGCACATAACCTTAGGGCATTGATGAAAGGTCATTCTGGGAATACTGAATGACCAGGACCTGGTTTGCAAAAGTAAACATAAACAAATACCCTTTTCTTAGAGCACGTGTATCCCTTGCATTATCTCTCTTTAGAAACAGTGAGATTTCTCAAAACCCCTGATTTAATTCTGAGTACACCTCTGTGAGGGAGGAGGCTAGGAGGTTGCTATAATATGATATCTTTGTTAAAAAATCCACATATTGCAATATCCCTTGTGGGCACACCATGCTAGGGTATTTCAGTGTTCTATTTAACTGAATTTTCTAGATAACTGAAGCATATCTTTAGAAGCCCGTAGTGCCTTTATTTTACATTACTTAAAAATTATTTCAAAATTATATTCTCAACTTCCTTATTAAACAACGTATTCTGTATTCATTATTTCCTTCATTATATGTACTTCAAATTGGTTATTAGTCTTTGTAATGACTGTAGTGTATAAGTGATAAATATTTCTATATTGATTGAATTTTAAAAATTTTCAGAAAATTGTTGGTGTGGCTAAGCTGTTTTTCTGACTTCTCTTTACATGTGGAAGAACTTATCCTTGGATAAATGCTTTCTTAGAGCTACATTTTTAAGGGTCTCATTCTGCTGCTCTTAAAAAGGTATTTTCAAATCTAGAATGAGAAAAATGGAAATTTTACAAAGACTTAGTTTGAAACAATTATATTTTGATTGGCCTCTTATTAAAGGGAAGGGCCTCTGTGGAGCCCTCACCTAGCAGCTCCCATGCTAACTAACCTGTGCATCTGTCTAATAAGGAGGCGCACTCTTTGCAAACCACTTTACTTTTCCCTGCCTGGCTTTCAGTTCCCATCTCAAAATGCTTTCGGGGAGTGTTATTCACTTAACACTGATGCGTCACCAATGAAACTCCAGCTCCATTCACCCCAACTTCTAGGATGCAGCTTTGCTTGCGTGACATGTATACTTGAAATTCCATCTAGGATCTTCAGGGTAGACAGTCACCAGCGTACCTAAAGCAGGGAAGAAGTGGGTACTTTCTGAGTGAAAAAAATCTTTAAAATTTTTAAGAAAACAGTGAACTATGTTTCCATACCTACTTCCATCCTCCCTTTCACCTCCAAAATGGATAACAGAGCCCCCTAGCGATGGGCTTTCTATCAGTGCAGCGTTCCCAGGCTGGGCAAGAGCCTTCCATTGAAGATGGAACATGGCCCAGAGTCGCACTGTATCCCTCCACTGGAGACACTGGCCTGGATGATGTAACTCGGTTCTCACTCTGCGGTGGGGTGTTGATGGTCTTGAAAGGGCAACGTAAGATGTATCTGAAGACGGGGGGCAGAGACAGACCCTGCCACAGCTTTTTAAATTGCTTTCAGCACCCTCAACTATATTTGTCAAGGTTATATGGCCCTGAGCCAAACTCCCAGCCCTGTCAACATGCAAGACCATGCTCTTTAATGACTCAGCCAACACTTACTGAACATCTGCACACAGGGGTGTCCAGCCTGTGGCCCAACACAAAATCGTAAATTTACTTAAAACACTATGAGATTTGTTTTGTGTGATTACATGTCACAATGTATTTAATAGGTGGCCCAAGACAACTCTTCTTCTTCCAGTGTGGCCCAGAGACTGAAAAGGTTGGACACCCCTGGTAGGATGTGAGGCTCTAGGCTGGGTGTGGGATGAGATGGGCAGGGTGCATCTTCTCCATCATTCGTGATCTAGTGAAAAATGAGTATTGCATAGTGATGCTTAATTTCTAATTGTTATTCCACATAGAAGGCAGGGTTCTTTGAATAAAAGCCCATGAGAGGAGCACTTTGCCCAGATTTAAGGTAGGAAAAGGGTTAGAAAAGGCGTTCCAAGGGAAATGATGTCTGAATGGAATCAAAAAAATAAAGAAGATTTACTTTATTTCTAGTGTGAAGGATAAGGAAGGATGTCTGCTGAGCAAACAGTGCTGAACAAGCATTTACAGGCTCACAGATGCTCACGGGAGTTAGAGTTGTGGATGGGGAAGCAGAGTTGTATGAGGCTGAAGAAGGAGACAGGGGTCAGACAGTAAAATGTTTCGTCCACCATAATGAAGATTTTAAGTATTGCGCTGAAAGGGAGAGACATGCATTGGAAATTTTTGTTAGAAAAAGGGCATGATTAGATATTTCTTTTGCAGAGTATGAGAGGGGTGGGGGTAGAGGCAGCGTAAGAACTTAGGTGCCTGGGGCAGCAGCCTCTGAAGGACAGCATCCATTTCTGTCCCCCAGGAACTGACTGACTTGGAGGGAAAGTCATGAGCAAATGTAACCTGCCGCCTGGTAGTAACTTCAGGTCTGTATTACCTACCATGGATGGGACGGAAGGGAGTACCTGTAATATATTGGAACCAGCCAGCTGATCCCAGAGTTTAAGTCCAAGCTCACTGGGATCTGAAAACTTGGGATTTGGAAAAAACAGGAATAAAATTACCATTATATTCTCTAAAGTCCTGATATAAAAGGCCAAGGGACAGTTGGAAACTGACCCTTGAAGAATTGCAAGAATTCTCACGTTCAAACCTTGCTCTTCCTAGATTCTGGGATGAAAATTCCTTTCCCCCCTGAAAACAAACAAGCAAACAACAAACAAAAAACCCCTTTAACAATCTGTTTACTCAGACTTCTTTTTTTATTAATTACAAAGAGATTTTTATTGTTTAATGACTGAAAAGGTATCCTGTACCTTTTATTTATTTTTTTTACTTTCTTTTTAAAAAAAATTAATTATTTTATTGTTGTTCAATTACAGTTGTCTGCATTTACCCCAGAGACTTCTGAGGAAGGATTTTGCTTTGGTGATTTACACACAAAGTTCTTTGGTCGTGAGAATATATTCTCTGTCCTGTGGTTTCAGAAGGATCTCAGGGACATACGTAGATGTTTTGCTTTCCTAGAGCAGTTATTTTAGGGTTTTAGAGGGCCTGTGTACCTAGGGTACCTTTCTTCATCCCTGGTCCCAGGTGACATCCAAGACATCACTCACCTAGAAGTTTCTCCTTCTTAAGCTTTCTTTCCAGATGTTCAGATTCCGATGTATAATCCTCATTGCCTCCGTGAAACAGCATTTCACTATACCTTTTCCCCCAGAGCAAGAGATTTAATTATTTCCATATGCATGGTTATTAATTGTGTTTCCACACTGCAGCTGATATGGAAACTTGCCGAAGTAGTCCCTGGGCACGCTGTCCTCTTTTTTTAATAAGAAGGGATTTTCTTTGATGGAACAATTACAACATGTCCTTTTCATTCTCTGTCCCATCAGTTTGTATGAATAACCTGCCCCTGCCCAGCCAACATTGTCTTCCTAATGAAACAGTTTTCTAAATGCCCTCCTTCTTTGATGCTAGCCCTGCTGATCAGTGCCATACCCTCCTCAAATTTAACCTGTTAGATAGGCTGATTGTTTAATGGTTGCATGTCAGTTTCACCCACCAGAGTCATCTGTACAGTAGATGTTCGGAGACTTTGATATGAAGAACGTCCTTGTAGAAACCAACTGCGATAGGAACCTCTCTCCAGCGATTCTTCGCCAGAAGCCTGTATTGGGAGCTGAGGAGACATGCACAGTAATCCATCTCATTGAATTCCTTGGCTGTTACGATTCCGACAGGAACTACATTCAGAACTTTTTTATCAGTTGTTTATAACTTTCAGAGAATGCTTTACTCCCTCTACCTTATTCACATCAATCAATAAACAATATACTAGCTGGAGAGAGGCCAAGATGAGTCATTGAGATAACAAGGCCTAAAGAGCTGATGGATGTTGGGGAACAGATCCTGAGCAATTCTGGTACCCAGAACAGCCTGGATTCTAACAACCTTCAGCCACACTATCAGGAGGATGAATCTAATCGCCCAAAAGTGCCAAGTATTGTGAGAAAGAAACCTCTGGCAGGTGTCAAGATTATGTGTGTTTCTGTGTGTGCATATGTTGGTGAATGATTAATTATAGTTTCTTATAATACATAGGGTCGTACGTGTAGTGAAGTGCCCCAAGTTTGCATGGTTCTCCACTCTTCAACATTTTCCAAATAGTGATGTGCTCCTTTTGTAACATGAAATATGCATCGTTGTAAAGACATGGATCATGAGAGGAATGGTTGTGTTGTCATAAATCTGTTTTATCAAGAAAATGACTCTCATTCTCGAACCATGATTCTCATCTGTGGACCCCTTGGTGAAATGTCTCCTTTTAAATCTTGCAAGCAAGGAGATTTTGCTTTGGTGAACAGGTCTTAGCCCGCGGTCCATGCTCAAGCTTATTTTATGTATGTTTCAGACAGCGAGGCCATTACATGTGAGCCGGCAAAAAGAGAAATGTCTCGATCTTCCTAATCAGAAGGGGCAAGATCATCCCAGATTACTCCATGTGTCATTGGCCATGAAACCAACATTTTCCACCTGCAAACATGATACTCCTAGACGAAACGTAGGAATAAGGCTCCTTGACAAGTGTCTTAGTCATGACTTTTCTTTGATCTGATACCTCAAGCACAGGCAACAAAATCAAAAATAAATAAGTGGGATCACATCAAACTACAAAGCTTCTGCACAGCAAAAGCAACCATCAACAAAGTGAAAAGACAACATGCAGAATGGAAAAAAAAGTTACAATCCATATATCTGTTAAGGGGTTAAGTACATATCTACATTATATAAAGAACATCTATGACTCAATAGCAAAAAACAGTTAACTCGATTTAAAAATGTGCAAAGAAGATATGTGCAAGCCCAACAGGCACACGAAAAAAAATGTTTGACATCACTAATTATTAGGGAAATGCAAATCCAGGGCACGGTGAGATTCTACTTCATAGCTGTTACAATGGCCATTATTTAAAAGACAAGAGATAACAAAAGCCGGTAAGAATGTAGAGAAAAAGGAACCCTCATGCACTGTTGGTGGGGTTGTCAACTGGTGCAGACACAATAGAAAACAGTACTGAGGATCCTCAAAAATTAAAAATACAGTGAACATATAATCAGTCAATTACACTTCTGGGTATGTATCCGAAGAAAATAAAAACACTAACTCAGAAACATACCTGCTCCCCCATGTTCGCAGCAGCAGCATTAGCCAAGATATGGAAAGAAGCGAAGTGTCCGTCAACGGATGGATGGATAAGGATGGTCTATATGTACAATGGAATATTATTCGGTCATTAAAATTGAGGAAATCTTAGTATTGGGACAATATGGATGGGCTTTGCAGGCATTCTACAATGTTTAATAAATCAGACACAGAAAGACAAATATTGTATGATCTCACTTATGTGTCGAATCTTAAAAACAAAAACAAAAAGATTCATAGTGAAAGATCAGACTTGTGGTACCAGAGGCAGGGGCGGGGGATTGGGGGAAAGGTGGTCAAAGGGATAAGACTCCCAGGCCCTGACTGGTGTGGCTCAGTGGGTTGGTTGTCTTCCCACAGACCAGAAGGTCACTGGTCCACTTCCTGGTCAGGGCACAAGCCCCTGGGGCATGGGCCCAGTCCGTGGTTGGGGACATGCCAGAGGCCAGCAAACGATGTTTCTCTCCTTCTCTTTCTGCCTCCCTTCCCTCTCTCTAAAATAAATAAAATCTTCTGTTTTAAAAAAAGAACAAACTTCCAGTTACAATATAAATAAGTACTGTTGATGTAATGTACAATGATCTATAGGAAAGTTAAGAGAGTAAATCCTGAGTTCTTATCACAAGGACATTTTTTCTTTCTTTTCTTTTTATTGTATCTATACAAACAGATAGCTGTTGACTGCGCCTATTGTGGTAAATCAAACCATCGTGCTGTATGCCTGAAAATTATATAGCGATGTATGTGAGTTGTTTCTCAACAAAACTGGAAAAGAAATCCAATTTCTCCACCAAAAATGAAATAAAATAAAACGGTTCCTATCTGCAAACAAACAAAACTAGACTTTTCCTGCAATTAAAACATTGTATACAGTCAGTTTTACTAGGCATCCACTTCTTGGACGTGTTCTTCTCTACAGGCAAACCCCCCAGCAGCCAAGCTCACCTCACCTCCCTCACAGCACTTCCTGTGATGACCCGAACTTCAGACACATCGGCTCACTCTGTACTTCTGCAGTGCCTTCACCCGCCTTGTGTGGGACTTGTCTCTGCTGTCGTGGAACTTCCTGTTTTCGAAGATACGACCTGTACTTCGTCAAGGAACTTCCTGTACATTATGAGGCAGTGACTGAGACGTGTATCCCTGTCATGTGCCCACCACGTGACCTGGACTTTGACTGTGCTCCTCAGATACCTGCAAATTCATGATGAGGCTGCACAGCACACTGGGTAGCATACTGATTCTCTAGCTAAACTGTTTATATTATTATCTGTGTGGGCTAGCCACTGAATCTCGCTGTATCTCAGTGTGTTAATTTGTAAAATGGAAATGCTATCAGCAGTTGTATGATTCTGGGCCAGTCACTCAGCCGCTCTGTTCCTCAGCATATTAATTTATAAAGTGATGATGATAACAGTAGCTGACTGAGAGAATTATGGGCATACATAAATTAATGTATGTAAAGTCCTTAGGACAGGTCCTAGAACATAGTAAGAGCTATTAAGTGTATGTTCTTAATATGATGTTTTATGAATTAGTAAAAAAATCAAAATTATAAACTATGGTTAATATATAAAGCACATACAGGGATTTCGTTTAATGCTCCAGACAATGTTATTTGGAGACTTTCTCCTTCCTTTCTTCTCTTTTCTTTCTTTCCTATTCTACTTATCTTCGTCTTTCCCTTTCTTAGTCTCAACTGTTCTCCTTAAAGTGATGCATAATGGCATATATATTGTGTAATAATATGTGAATATCAAGTGCTCACCTAAACATGTAATGAGTTAATTTCTGAATAAATAATCCTAAAATATATTTTTAAAAACCTGTCCATTCAATCTGTCACCAAATATTGATTAACAACTTACTAAGCAGAAGGCACCAGAGGCAGATGAAAGATGTGGCATCTACAGTCCTCCAGAGGAGACACAAATAAACAGCAGCAGCCCTGAGTCATGGATTTCGGGATAACATTACATTCATTTGAAGGACCGAGAAATGTCCTCTAACCCAGCCTGCTGAAGGCACGGGAAACTTCCTGTTTCTTCTCAAGACTGACCTACAAGCTAGGTACTTTCTGGTCTCTCTGTCTGTGGTTTTGGTGGTTCATTCGTGTCCTACAGTATTTAGACATAGTAACTTCTTGTATATCGTTTTGTTTCCATTCCTGGAAGACAGAGATACCAACCTTTAGGAAGTCTTGTATGTGTTTGCCTTATGTAAGTACTGTCTAGGGAATACTTTTGTAGTTTTCAAAATGATTTGTTGAAATGAGTATTGGCAGTAGGTGAGACCTACTTGTGCACTTAATTATTTACTAATAGGCTGCCATTTCTTGCTGGAGAGATTGGAGCCATAGCTTAGAGCTGAAGTGTAGCCTTATTACAAATGAGACAACACGTGGGATACTGCACCAATCAGAAGACTTGTCTAAGTTGCAACAAATAGGATGGGCAGACGATTCTGATTCCCTGCACCAGGTCCTACTCAATCCCTGTAGTCCAATGCTATGTTTGTGGAAATACATGCAATAGTTCTGCCTTCGGTCACACAGACCTTTGCCCGAATCTAAGAATCCAAGGCTTCCTTGCTGGAAATGGAAGAATAGAGTGAGAGGCAATTCATCTCTTAGAACCCTAGGAAATGGTACCTTCTATTTCAAAGAATGGTCAAGTACACTTTTTGTTTCAGATAGCTTTACTTCTTTGGCTGATCTTTGCCTACTGTTCTTTTTTGCTTGTTTATTTGTTTGTTGGTTTGTTGAATAGATGTTTTGGAGGCTTGTGTGCTCACCTTTACTTCCTACATCCATGTGCAACTCTAGCAATGAACCATTTGCTGGGTGCCCTGACAGTGCAGTCAGAGCCTCAGCCTGCAGAAGCCATCAGAGAGCACTTGGCTGCATGGACTTGTATACGGTAAAAGCAAATTGGCCATCTGTCTGGGGCTGATGGAGAGGCATCGTAGAGATGATACTGGATAATATTCACATTGATGTTTTACCCCAAGGGTGGTTGGAGGGGGCTTGTTTTGCATGGTTTTTCAGCAGACCTGCTTTAAAAATTCATAGATGCACCTGGCTGTTTGTTTCTTTCTTTTGTTTTTTTCCCGTATTCTGCCACAGCCTAAAACCTTCTCAGCAAGAGACTACATTGGAAAGCATTGTATTCAGAGCTTAGAAGAAGATTTGTGCAGGTTTCATGAAAATTGCCTAAGTATAGGTGCTGTGAACTGAAAAGATGAGGCATTTTTTGGTTCAAGATTCCCAAGAGTTAGCGGCATCATATGGTTTACTTTTCAATCTCCGAGCAAAACATCCTTTAGCCTAGTGATATATTTGAAAAATGGAAATTTGGGTTGGATTCTATTCCAAAATTCTCAGAGGTGTTTGATGAACTAGATGCAGACAAAAAGAACCAGAGCACAATGGCTCTGTTTTTCCCGACAGATAATCATACTGAATCTCTTAGCATAAAGATGACAGATCAGTGAGAAAAACAGTGGTTTTCCAATCAGAGAAAGGTGTTATCTCTTCCATGTAAGATTTATTCTTGGTTCAAAGTGAAAACTCTGATTCAGCTATAGATGAATCAATTTAAATTTTGTTAGGATCCAGGGAACTCAGTTTCAGATGAATTTATCGGTAAAAGTGTCTAGTTCCCAAGCATCTCTCTCTCTCTCTCTCTCTCTCTCTCTCTCTCTCTCACCACCTCTTCCTCCCTCCCTCCTTCCCTCCCTCCTTCCCTCCCTCTTTCCCTCTTCCCTTTTCTCCAGGCACAGTAAAGAAAGATATTTAGCATCAAGGCTGAGCTTTAAACAAAGTGACCTTTACGTTTTAGTTCAGAGAAATAAATACAATCTTAGAGGTATCTTTGGCAACTGTACCATACTGGAATGGGTGTATGGGTGTAAAGCAGCATTAAAAGAATTTACCTTCAGGGAAAAAACGAATCTGATAAAGGGACTGTTGAGAAATGTAGTATGCCAAGAAGAGCTACATCTTCTTGAAAATGTGCTATCTTCAAATTCGAAGCATGTTGATGTTTCCATAATTTAAAGCTTCCATTTAGCACAAACATTCTTTCTGCCGTCCTTGTTATCACAAGTTTACCTTGATTTCGGAAAATCTGAACTGCCAACATGTAAATTAAATTCTTCACTTGACAAAAATAAAAAGCACAGACTTCTACATGACCTGTGTTCCTTGTACATTCTGCTAAGTTAGGGCAAAACTTAAGACTCAAATGTCAGAGTCATTCACCATGGCCAATTAAAGGTGAAGAATCATGGTATAGGTATATAGGATTTGATTCACTAACATTCAGTCTGCCTATAACCACACTAGAATTTATATTTTGCCTTGGAAAAATCATATAATGTTTGAACGGAAAGAAATACAAGAAACTACATTTTTGTTCCAAGTGAACATTTTAAGAGGTTGAAATTCAGGCTTGGAGAGGTGAAGTCACTTTCCCAATGTCCCCAAATTAGTGGCAGAAAGGGACCCATTTTCCTACTCCACTGCCCACTGCCTTCCCCCAAGTGCCCCTCAAGCAGTTCCCCCCACTCCACAAAACCATCACATTTCAAACACTGGAACTTTTTCCTAGTCCTAGAATTGTAGCAAACATCTTGTTTCCCATAAATGCCCAAGAGAACAGAAAAACGGTCCAGGATAAATGCAGATTTGGTCACCTCTCCAAACATGCCGGATCATCGGAGCCAGAGTCTCCTTCCATACATGTAGCTGGCGACATCACCTGGTCTGTCCCTACTGTTCCCATTCTTGGTATTTTCTACTTGGTTCTCACATATACATTTGAAAGTAATGGGATTGATCTAAAGCCACAGAAAAGTTTAGAGCCAGGTATGAGTGAACTAACAGATGCTGCATTTCTTTTATGAGCCAGCAGTGTGGATAGTCAATTGGCAGTTCCCAAAGTATGTTCCTCAGAGCCCTAGTTCTGTAGAAGTTCCAAGAACAAAGACAAATTTTGTCTTTGGATTCATGTGGCAAATGTTACAAATGTATCTCCCTCTTTTTGCTTCAGAATGTGCTTCAGAGACTTTAACAAACTGAAGGAAACTTTAAACTTTTTTTTTGTTTATTCTTACATTCTTGAAATGTCCTTGACTTTTGAGTCTTTATAATGTCATAACTATTAACTTCACCTAGGGATTCTGTGTTCAGTGATTTGGCCCCATTTAACCATCACAAATACATACTCTGGGAAGTGGGTATTTGAAGCCCCAGTTCACCAAGGAAACCATGGAAATAAAGGGTCAGGCATAACATGTGATTACCCAAGGTCACATGACTAGTAATACGCTGAACTAGAACTCAGAATCTGTATCCCTATCTCCTGTATGAGTCTCAATTCAAATACCTGTTGGCTTGCACAGGTGATTACAGATGTGACTAGGGAATTCTTTGGGGACAGGCACTTTATTTCAAGGGAAAAAAAAAGAGAGTTGAAGACATATGAATTGAGGGAAATGAAAAATAATTCCACTAAGATGCTCTCTATCCTTTCAATCTGTTTGCCCATTTTGAACACTGACGAAGATATAATATTTATTTTTTATTTTAGTTCTGAATTGATGCTGGTTTTTTTCTTCTTACATTAATGACACATGCCAACCGAAGCCAGCTTTCAGTGTTGCAAAGACAATGGGGGATGTGTGGATTGTGGTAAACAGCAAAACATGGGACCTCTCTCTGGAGACGAGAGCAGTTCTCAAGTTCTTGTTGATTACAACTCTATGGGAATATGGTCCCAGTAAACCTGGACATTATTGGAAACCCAACAGTGCTCATGGGCCACTGTTTTCTACCTCACACAGAACTTGGGCACCGGTCAAAGTCATCCTGTGGACTGTGGGGTTTTAACCACAATGATTGACTTTGCTATTGTCCAAGGAAAAAAGTCTCCGACTGAACTGATTCTGTTTAGCCTGGTGGTTTCCTCTGATGCAGTTCCATATTCTGTGGCTTGAGGAATTTGTTGAACTCTGAAAAAGCGCATGTGCTCATTTACATTGGCAAGTGTTAAACTGGGGAGACATATGTTTTCTTTATTCTCCCCTCCTGTTAGACCCTTGAAGACTTGTTGATTGTCAGACTCAGCTGTAATTTCCTGAGTGGTGTGCTTCTGAATAATCTTTTTTGAGAATCTCCAGTACTTATAAATTTGGTTGGAAATAACTACAAAGTATGTTTGGAGTCCCAATGGATTGGAATTCTTCTGGTAATGCTTAACTATGGAGCTTAGGGGTATTTTTAGAGCTAAGACTGTGTTTTTCTGACATACTTCTCTTAGCTGAAGCACTGCAATAATATCTTAAGGTGCTCCCACCTCCATGTTCTCTTCTCTGTATCCCATATTCTGTATTATCTCCAAAGTGAAAACTGATTATTCTAAGTGAGCTGTAGTCTTTCTGTTCTCTGCTTTAAAATTGTGAATCTGTATGTATGGCCCAGAGTAAATAGATTCTCTTGCTACTTAAGTCAAAACCCCTTTGCATGACCAGGGAAGCTCTTTCACTAGTAGACTCCTTTACCTAACTCCTGCCATCCTGAGGAACTTGCTAGTACCTGAACATGTCACATGTGTTCACACTTCACTGTCCATGCACATGTTAAGTTCTCCACCATGAAAGTCTCCCCACCCCTCTATCAGACACCTCCACGTCCTTCAAAACTCAGTTGTGTGTTCTGTGTTCCGTGGCTCTCTTCCCTCGTTCCAGCCACAGGACTGGCATTCTCACAAGATTTCACATGTGCCATCACCTGCACAGCTGTACTTTCTCCACTGAACTTTCTCTCCTCTGTGTAGGAGCTGGTTGGAGAGGGATTCACAGGCTAGTAAGGCTGTCAGTGCCTCGTTCATCAGTTAACATTCCATTTTAAGCACAGTGGCTATCTGTTAATGCCTAAAACTACTTAAATAAATAAGAGGAAAAAAGTAGAAATCAATGGTAAAGTGGTGAACATCTGGCCAACCCATAAGGAGTGAAAAATGGCACTAAAACCCCTTCCCCCCCAACTCTTTTCTATTTGTTCTCAGAATGACAAAGAAAAGGACTGTAAAAACTTTAATTTCGAGTGTATTTCTATAATTTTTTAAATTATAAGTCTTGTAATCTGTAGATAAGACAGATTATAAGATTGCATTTAGTGCAATTGTGTCAAAGAGGGAAAATTCTATTTAGCTTACATTTTCTTTTGTATTTTAGACAAATTTAAATGTATTGGTTAATAACTACTCTAAGTCCATGGTCACTGGTCAGAAGACCTGCTTATCATGTTGTCTGATTTTTGTTGGGTTGGCCAAAAAGTTAATTTGTTTTGTTTTGTTTTGTTTTCTCATAAGATGGCTCTAATACTGCTTAGTTGTCTTTAACTTCATTTGAAACAATTTTGTTAGATTGTATTGTGACAGCTGTCATATCAGCAGGCATTAAAAAAAAACTTATCAAAATTGATGAATTTTTGTATGGCCATTTTAATATTGAAGATGGAAGAAAATACACAACATTTTTGGCATATTATGCTTTATATCAAGAAAGGTAAAAATGCAACTGAAACACAAAAAATTGTGCAGTGTATGGAGAAGGTGCTGTGGCTGATCGAATGTGTCAAAAGTGGTTTGCAAATTTTCATGCTGAAGATTTCTTGCTAGATGATGCTTCACGGTTAGGTAGACCAGTTGACATTGATAGTGATTAAATCGAGACATTAATTGAGAACAATTGACATTCTGCTGTATGGCAGATAGTCAACATACTCAAAATATCCAAATCAATAAAGTTATTGGTAAAAATAAAAAATGTGTCTTTTATTTTACGGAAAAAACTAAATGGACTTTTGGCCAACCCAATAAACTGCAAACTTGGAAACTAGGTCATGAGACATAGAAATGTCAAAAATGTTTTTGAATTACTCATATTTTGCAGTATATAATGTGTACTTTTTTTGCCCAAATTTTTGAGGGAAAAATAAGGATGCACATTATACATGGGTAAAATGATTACATACCATGGGTATAATAATGGCTATAATCGCATGTATAATGCACACAAAAATGCGGGTGCACATTATACACAGCATAATATGGTATCTCAGAGAAATCATGATGCCCCTTCCTGTTTAATTTCTCTCCCTTGAGGTTTGCTTCAATTTCCAGTTGGAATATCTTAATTAACATTTTATAGTGCTGTATAATTCCTAAACGAAAATGTCATGTATATATAAAACCTTCTTAACTACTAGTTTAACAAATTTCAGGGTCTTTTTGTCCAGTGGGCTTTTTTAAACAGCTTATAATTTATGATAAATGGGTGACATGAAAGATCAGCCCATGAATTGATGGTAGTCAAAAATGGAGAAATAATGTTTTTTTTTTTCTTCAGCTCTTTTATTCAGGGAGCACAATTATTGAAGTTTTACAAAGTTTGGTGTTTCCGATATTTTTCTGTCTTTAAAACTGAAATACTGGGGGTCACTTAGGTGTTTGTGTACATAATATGTACAGAATACTTTATTGCTTTTTTAAATGAAGATAGAAAATGTACATAAACCAACTATTATAAATAGACCATGTGATGTAGGAATGGCAATTTATAAAAATCAGGAAGACAAAAAGAAATGATCATAATTTAAAATGAAGGAAAACTGTGAGCTGGCAGTCTACCAAATGAGGATATTTAAATGACTAAACACAAATGACAAAAGGAAGAAAGGGAGGAAGGAAACCAAAATTCACTGTTATTAATAATGCATATTGACACAAAATATACCTATTTCCCCAGTCACCTTGGAAAAGGCTATAACAATAAAAAGAGAAAATAAAACCTAGTGTCGATAACAGGTGCTTCCCAAGTCCCTGCCAAGGAGCTCTGTAGTAGTACTCTCTTTTTCTGAAAGACATTTATTTGGTCACATGTATCAAATGGGGTTTCAAAATATATAAGTTTTGATCCATAAATTCACTTCAAGGAAATTACATGAAGAAATAATAATTAATGTACAGGAATATTAATCTACATTAGGTCATAAGACTATATTAGTGAAACTTGGAAATCTTCTAATAAGGGATTAATTACACAGTGGCTTATTCATACAGTCAAATTCAATGTACCCAGTAGAAGAATATTTAATAGCCTTATTAATTGCAGTATAATTTTAAAGTGGGGAAAGCAGGTTAAAAAACAAAGTATCATGTGATACTCTCTCTTGCTCTACAAATCAATCTTGATCTCTCTCTCTCACTCACTCTCTTCCCCTTTTCCTTCCCCCCAACAAACATTTATGTATATATGTGTACCAGTATATTCATAGAAGTAAAGATTGGGTACGCAAATTTCAAAATATTAGTGATAATTATCTTTGCACTATGATGTTTGAGAGATTTTTTCTTTTTTATCATTTATGTTATTAAAGTTCTCCCTTTGCCACCCTCTACGCAGCCCCTCCACTCCCCCAGACAGCCCTGATACTGCTGCCCATGTCCATGGGTCCTGCATGTGTATGTTCTTTGGCTACTCCATTCCCTATGCTGTACATCTCCGTGAACTACCAGTTTGTACTTCTCCATCCCTTCACCTGGTTTGCCCATTCCCCCGGCCCCCTCCCATCTGGCAACCATCAAAACATTCTCTGTATCTATGATTCTATTTCTGTTCTGTTTGTTTGTCTGGGGTTTTTTTTTTTGGAATCAATTGTTGATAGAAATGTATTTAGTGACACTTTATTTTCATATTCTTCTCCTCCTCTCTCTGTCATCCTTCTCCTCTCCCCTCCTTTTTTACATTTTATAAAATAATACTGATTTGGTGGTGATGAACTCCTTTAGCTTTTTCTTGTCTGGGAAGCCCTGAATCTGTCTTTCAGTTCTGAATGAGAGCTTTGCTGGGTAGAGTAATCTTAGCTGTAGGTCATTCCTTTTTATCACTTTGACTATTTCTTGTCAGTCCCTTCTGGCCTGCAAAGTTTCTTTTGAGAAATCAGCTGACAGTGTTATGGGAGCTTCCTTGTAGGTAACTAACTAATTTTCTCTTCCTGCTTTTAAGATTCTCTCTTTATCTTTAACTTCTGGTATTTAAATTATGATGTGTCCTAGTTGGGCCTTTTTGGGTTCATCTTGTCTGGGTTTCTCTGTGCTCCCTATATGTCTGTTTCCTTCACCAAATTGGGGAAATTTTCTACTATTGTTTTTTCAAATAGGTTTCCAATTTACTGTTCTCTCTCTCTCTCTTTTATGAGTACTTTACTTTCTAGGGGACATTTTCCAAAATTTTCTTTAATAAATGCATGTTAATTCTTGCTTATATTTGAAAAATATTAAATTTTAAACAAATGAGATGAATAACTTATTTTTTCACATTTTTTGTTGATGTCAAGTACAGTTGTCTCCATTTTCACCCCAGCACTACTCCCCCCCCCCACCCCAGCCATTCCCACTTGCCACCCTTGATCCTAATAGTACCTTTGGTTTTGTCCATGTGTCCTTTATACATGTTCCTGAC